>JASAND010015936.1:0-58959 GCA_030248195.1 Trissonchulus latispiculum
CCAAGCCCCCAACTTTCGGCGGTGTCCGTTCATTTCGTATACTGACATTTGGTGACTGACCATGGGTTTTTCCCGCTTGACTATACAGCTGCGTGCAGGCAACATTTTGGTGGGTCACTTTCAGCCGGGACTGTAGCTTAAGTTAAATGTAAGTATATATAAATACGTATATATATATATATACGAAAAAATATACGAGATGTCATTATACGAAATGAAAGCATACCAAATGTCAGTGTACGAAATGTCAGTACGAAATGCAGGGAAACCACTTTCGGCAACCCTATCGCTCCTGAACCGCCGAACCCCCCAGCGATTTTTGCATGGTGATAGCAACACATCTCGACATTAAAGCCTGTGAGTTTCAGCCCCTAGGCCCTCTCTAAGCGTTCAGGGCAGACCTTTAAGTGAGGGTACCCAAAAGTGACCTCAAAAACGTTCATGACCGAAGTTCGAATTTCGGCTGCTATTTATATATTAAGGGAAAAACATAGGCAACCCATATTGTGCATGTGACATGTCCTGACTGTGGGCTATCCATACATATATAGAAGTTCCCAGTCGGACCTTTGAGCCGTCCTGGGGTGGGTGATTTTTTTTTGTTAAAATTTTAACAAATAAAAAATCATTTTTATGTTTTGTTACTGAAGTCCTGGAAAACTTGGAAAACCCCATAGGACATGTTTATAGCCACTTCGGACTGTCCAGCTGGTACCTGGAGGGTCCGGACGGGTCCGGCGGTGGTCACGTGACCGTGGGTCATACCCCATCAACATACGAAGTTCTGAGTTTCTCTGCCAAAATGCCCGGAAATAGGTTATAATCACTCACAAGCACGAAAAAACAACGTTTTAGCCTTTAAAACGGCACTTTAGACAGAGCCACCAGACTTCATACTGGACTCTGTACCATACATGCGCAAGGGGTGTACTGAGGGTGTATATACCAGGTACACCCTGATTGCTGAGGGGACCGCGCAATGCGCAAGCAAAATCCGGGGGACCGCTCAGCGCGAGCGATGCATTGCGTTTGCGCAATTTAGCATAAATTACTCAGAAAAACAAGTCATAATTAACGAATATTACCCTAACTTAGTTTGTACAAAAATGCGGAAAATTTGAAGAGGTTCGCAAGCAAATTACAATCTGTGAAATGAGTGAAAACGAGTGGGAATTGCTGGGCGGGGCTGCAAACTTGCTAATACTTTGAAATGTGCTGCTATTCTATCGCCCTCCCCTCTCCACGTCGCACGCCCCCCCCCCCCGTTGTGCGAAGGGGGACCGCGCAAAATAGTTTCTGGTACACCCTGTGAAGTAAGACCTTGCCCATGTATGCTCTGTACAGAGAGTTCCAATGATATATATATAGTAGTTTATAGCCATGGGGGAAAAACCCACATTTTCGGATTTTGGCTGGAACTTTTTTATTATAAGGGTTATCTCAGAACTTTATATACCAATACCATCGTACTTGGCGTACTTAGAACTTTCTTTTAAGCCTATTTGCACTTCTCTAAGTTGTACCGTTAGAGCGGTATAATGCAAAAAGTATATAGTGGGGGGAAAACCCAATGGGGGGAAAACCCCAAATGGGGGGGGGAAATAAACCCACCCCTCACAGGTCTTAAAAATTGTTCTATCACAATTCTGACACTTCCAAGTCAAGTCAAGTCAAGTCAAGTCGTTTATTACTTAAATGCACCGGCTTACAAAAACACTAACAAGGTTATGACAGTATTCCTAGTGCCGATGTTCCTATGTTAGATAGAACCTCCGCCGACCTTTATCTCAGGCCATGTGGCAGAAGACGTGTTAGTAGCAACATATTAATACATAACGAAACTGGGACATATATTTATATGTAAGTACAAGAAGATTTGAGCATTTATATACGTATAAAAAAGAATGATGCAAATAAGTAGAGCGCACAGGAATTAATTTAATTCCCTGAACGCGCGCCCTCGGATGAAATTCCATAAAAGCGGTTCCATGTTTTTCAATTTCGATTTGAAACTTCTGAACGAGATGAACCCATTAGGTGATTCAAAAATTTCAGATGGTAAAGAATTCCAAACATTAACCACCCGATTAAAAAAGAATGATTGAGCATGTACAGTGCTACAGACTTTTCCTGAGAGCTTGTATTGGTGACCCCTAGTCCCAATCTGGGGAGCATAAGTAAAATATACATCAAATAAGCCACGAATATTGCCGAAAACAATATTATACATTAACTCTAAGTCATATAATATCCGTCTAAGTTTTTACACTTCCAGTGTAAAATTCAACCCTTTTTTAGTTAGTATGAACCAAAAACCCGATCTAAGTAGCTTTTTTGAGATCTTCTTCTTCTTCTTCCTGTTCCTGGGCCAATCCTGGAAATCCAATGTGGCTGGGACGGCTAGAGCCGGCCCACATCCCGGAGAAAAGCCAGTACCCTTGGAGGACCCTTGGAAAGAATGTCAAGCCTTGGCCTGGTTCCGAGATGGCGTCGTCGGGGATTTCTGTGGGAAGGGCAGTGCAGAAGAAGGTGGGCTAGATCTTCCTCTGCATGCCCACAATCTGGACAGGCAGGGGTCTGGGATATCCCCATGCGGAATTTCTGAGACGCAAGGAGCAAGGAATGTCCCTTGCAGCGTAGCTGAGAGAGAGTAACTCTTTCTCTCCGGTTCAAGTTAGCTTCCAGAGCTGGGTCGACGGGGACGTTCCCGTCGAAGATATTTTCACTGTCACATTGGGCCCAAAGTCTGCGGCATTCTTCCCTGACAAAGCGTTTGATGGCTGCCTTAGCAGATAGCATATCTACCCCGATGTTGCTTTGGTCCAGGGAGGCGGCTGATTTTGCAAGTTGATCTGCAGCTTCGTTTCCACTTATACCCACATGGCTGGGTACCCATTGCATTGTAATGTGGGTACCTCGAGCGGACACCGAGCAGAGATAGTCCCAGATTTCCTTCTCCAGGACTGATACAGGTTTCAAGGGGCCGCTTTGGATTTTTTGGACCAGAGATTTTGAATCCGTGCATATTCTTATCTCCGCCGTGGTTTCAGGAGTGTTGTGCGAGACCCATTTCAGACAGCTGAGGAAGGCCGTTTCCTCGGCCCTTAGGCTGGAGCACAAGTGTCCCGCAGCCGTTTCTAGGTTTGCCAGGACGTTTCCTCTTCCATCGGTTACGATGGCTCCAGCTCCACCGCTTCTGCCTTCGCCGGTGACTGCACCATCGGTCCAGATGGTGTAGTTGGCGTCTGGCAGTCTGCTGAGGGCCTCATAGGTGGCGGTCCGCAGTTCCGCGTCGGTTAGTTCATCTTTGCGTCTGTTCCCCAGAACTGGGACTGAGTCGAAGCAGGATAGGTTTTCAGGGTAGTCGCAGGGACAGACGGTCGGCAGGCATAGAGGTTCTCTTCTTTTGCCCGTCAGTTCCGTGGATTCCAGATATCTTTTGCCGCACTCCCTCCAGGAGTCTTGGGAGGGCAGGCGTTGTCGGATAGTGCGTTCGCAGATTTCAGCTCTGGGATTGGCTTCCGGGAGTCGCCGGCCCTTCTCGACTCCAGTCATGACCAGTTCCCTGGCCCGAAGCGAGAATGGCATGAGGTTTGCCTCCAGGCGGGCATAGTCAGCGGGTGTGCCCGGCAAGCAGCCGGTAATCTTCCTTATAGCCTGATTCTGCACAGATTCTAGCTTCCCTGCTGTTGAGGCAGAAATAGATGGAAACCAAGCTGAGGCTGCATACTCCATCAAAGATCTGATGTAGGAGATAAAGATCATCCGCAGATCTTCTTTAGAAGGGCCCCAGCTGCGCCCTGCCAGGGCGCTGAGGATGGCGATGCGCTTCTGCGCTCTGGATCTGACGTCTGCTACATGGGGGGCAAAACACAGTTTCCAATCAAACTTCACGCCCAGGAAGCATGGGTGAGGGTCGTATGGTATTTCCTGGCCGCTGATCCGGAGGGAGGGTTTGTGGGTGGACTGCCGATTATGGGTGGTGAAAATGCAGGCTTGGCATTTGCCCACATTTATTTTAAGGCCCCATTTGTCTGCCCAGGCTCCAACTTTGTCCAGGGCCAGCTGGAGTTTAGCCTCGGCAGTAGCAATAGTGGGATCTGAGGACCAAAGGGCCAGGTCGTCGGCGTAGATGCTGCCGCATACCCCCTCCGGGAGGTCGTCCAATATGCTGTTGATGAAGATGATGAATAGGAGTGGTGATAAGACTGATCCCTGAGGCACTCCCTGATGGAAAATCCTCCATTTGCTGAGTCGACCATTGTAGGAGACCTTTGCTTTCCTGTCTGTCAAGAAAGCTTTGATCCACCTTACACAGCAAATGGGCAGGTTCATCTTCAGTAGTTTGTTGATTAGAGCGTGTTTGTGGACTGTGTCAAACGCTCTAGAGAAATCAATCATGGCCAGTGCGGTTCTTTTCGCCGGCGGTTTCTTCTGGAATCCATCAGCAACATCCTGAATTATTCTTGCGATTTGGTCTTCTGTTCCGCGAAGTTGCCGAAATCCGGCTTGGAAAGGGCTGAGCAAACCTTGGTTCTCCAGGGTGAACTGTAGCCTGTTCTTCACCATTGACTCCATGAGTTTAGCCAGGCAACTGGTGAGGCTAACAGGACGGTAGGAGGACACTTCGGTTGGGGGTTTTCCCTTCTTCGGTATTGGTATGATGGTAGCCCTTCGCCATGCTGTTGGTACTTGCTGCCGTTTCCAGGATTCGTTGATCAGGCGAAGAAGGTAGGCAGACGCTGACTCAGGCAGATGCTTTATCATTTCATTTGTGATTGCATCTGGGCCAGGGCTTTTCCCTGTCTTCAGGGACTTCAAGGCCAGGTTAAGTTCCATTCTCGTAAAGGGCCGGCAGAGGAGCGGTTGGTCAGCAGCTGCTCCTTTACAGCCACAGGTAGCCTTGAGGGACTGGGCGTTCTGGATTTTCAGTGCCTTCATTCGCCGACTGGGTTTGGCATAGCTGACTCGGGCATATTCTTTGACGAATGCATTGGATTTAGCCACGTCTGAGATCACTTCCTTTCCATTATGCTGGAGAGCCGCCCCTTTGGTTGTGGGGCGTTTACCATCAATAGCATGAATCACTTTCCAAACTTTGCCAGGATCCGTTCGCGGGTCGAGTTCAGTCGCATATCTCTGCCAGGCTTCAGACTTCAGTTTGAGGATTGTTGATCTAGCTTCAGCCTTGGCCTGGACCCAGGCACTCCGCTGAGAAGGATCCGCTTGTGCTGCACGGTATGCCTCCTTGCACTTCTTGACCGCAGCAGCTGCTTCCGGTGACCACCACGGCTTGGGCTTCCTTAGTCGCCCTCTGGGGATACTGCGCCTGGCAGCTTTCAAGATGGCTTCCTGTAGGATGGTGGTAGCCCTGTAGACTCCTATATGGGCCGGGTTCCGGCAGTGCTGGATATAGTCATGCAGGAGCTTCTGGAATTTTGGCCAGTTCGCCCTTCTGAATGCCCACCGGGGGGCCTTGCGGGGCCGGCTTTCTGAATGATCCAAGGCGCTGTAGCTGATTATGATTGGCAGATGGTCGGACAGAGTAGAATCTAGCAGTTCCCAGCTAAATCTACTGGCTTTGCTAGAGTGACAGAGGGTCAGGTCAGGAGCAGTTCCTTGTTCCTGTGCAGTGACAGGGGGCCTGGTCAGCTTTCCGTCGTTTAGTATGACCATGTCGCTGAGAAGGGACCAATCAGCAACTGCATCGCCCAGGTCATCCCCAGGCCGTCCTGGTTCCCACAGATCTGAATGACAGTTCAGATCCCCACCGATGAGGACATTCGGGGCTGATGGTAGGGCAGCAGGGTCAAATTTTTGGATCCGGTTCTCAGCCGACTGACGTTGGATTGGAGGCACGTATACGTTCACCACTTGGAGATCTTGGGAGCCCAGGTGCAGCCGTACTGACAATGCGTCAGAGTTGTTGTCGTCTGCGGCCAACACCCGGGTCTGGGGAACAGAATAGGGAATGCCGTCTCGGATAAGGGTTAATACTCCACCTCCCTTGATTGGGCCGGCCCCCCTGGCAGACCTTCTGGCTTTGTGTTCCACGGAAAAACCAGGAAATTGGGGGATGGGGTGGTTCTCCTTCCACTGGGTTTCCTGGATTATGGCGACGTCAATCTGTTCTTCGCTCAGTTTGTGCCTGAGCCAGGCCACCTTGGAGGACAGACCTCCCGCATTCCATTGCAGGAAGCGCAGTCTGGTCAGCTTACGACGGCGGCTACCACTAGCTTGATAACCTTGGGGGGGTGGGCTTGGATTGGACCTGTTCGCTGTTCCTCTACTGGTAGCCACATCCCGTGGCTGCTGGGGAGGAGGAGGATGTGGCTGAGGGCGGGGGCAGGGCGGGGGATGGTGGGTTAGGGCTGGTCTCGGGCTGCTGCCCGCAGCAGCTGGGGAGAGGGTTCTGTTCATAGGGGAAGAACATCTGCTACAGTGCCATCCACCGTAGTAGTCGCTGAGGGAGTTCAGGCCAGAGCAGGGCTTTAGATGCACCCACTGACCGCATCGGCAGCATTTCACACAGTTATTTGGGGCATTCTTGCCGCAGACAGGGCAGGGCCACTTCCGTCCCGGCCCAGGGTTTTCTTCGATATCTCCAGCAAGAAGTAGGAGGCGACCCCAGTATGCTGGTCTACCAGGGCCGCCTCCTAAAAACCCGACTGAATAGTTCCATTGGTAGGGGTAGGCTTGACATTCCAGGTAGGGGTCCCTTTTGATAGGGCATCTTGGCCTCCTCCATTGGGAGCCAGGTAAGGGGGAAGCCATTTGTTGCCACCGCCACCGGAGAGACCAGGAGGGGGTGGGTTCTGCCGGTCCACCACGGCAAGGTGCTTCCAGAGACCAGCTTTTTTGAGATCTCATGTGCCGTTGAAAATGCTGCATCAACTGGCCAGGTTTCATAAAGTTTAACACATAAACATAGGGCAATTTTTGAAAAAAGCTAAAAATGATGTAATTTGATAAAACTTATTATTCTATCGTGTAGAGAATGGTTTTTTACGTAGAATTAGCTGTTAAATTAGAATTAAAATCCACAACTGTACCTGTATTGGGTCCTCCAGCTGCGAAATGGCACTTTTAAGGTTTTTAGCCCCTAGCTAGCCAGGTAAGCAAAATTGTCCGAATCTGACCGCATAGGATGACGCAGCGTGCTCGATAGTACCGTACTCTAGTCTCTAATTGTTTCCGTGTTGAGTTGTTAAAAAAATTTTCAAAAAAATTTGGGTGGGTTTTTCCCCCCAAAGTGGATTTTTTCCCCGCCACGTTTGGCAATGTGCCAGACTAACGGTGCAGCGGATCGGTCTAATTTTGGCTGTGTGCAAAGAGGAAGAGTTGCCATCATCGCAGATATTTGCAAAACTTTTCTAGCCCAACCCAGTCAAAAGTTACATCGGTCCAAACTTTTGGTAAATTTTTGGATGGTTGAATCAAAAAGTAATTGTCATTTTCAAAATGTCATAAAATAAGCAGGAGTGAACCAAATGACTTGATCTTTGCATACATAGGTTAGAAAGAGTCGCGCTTCTTGCTGCTATGTTTTGGAGCTCATATCTCCAACCCATGACCCAGGAGGCGGGTGGGTTTTTTCCCCCCAAAAAGGGGGTGGGTTTTTTTTCACCCCATGGCTATATGTGCTCTTCTCTCCTGGCTCCGTGGTGTAGTGGTTGCACGCCTAACTGCAGTTCGGGAGGTCCGTGGTTCGATTCCCGGCGGAGCCAATCTCTACAGCAGTCTGCCAGAAGAACCTGGAATCCAGCCCCCCCCCCGTGTTTCGTTTCTTGGCTTGTATCCCTGTCTTGGCGAGGCTAGACTGGCTGTTTCCCTGTGTTTGGTCCTTGTGCGGCTCGGGGCGAGCCTCTTGTAAGTGAGGGAGAGATGTACAGAGAGCACCAATGATATAGAAGTTATGTGCTCTTCTCTCCTGGCTCCGTGGTGTAGTATTTGCACGCCTAACTGCAGTTCGGGAGGTCCGTGGTTCGATTCCCGGCGGAGCCAAATCATTACAACGCTGTCGGGGGCCATCAATGACCACTAAGATTTTGGGTTTTGGGTTCTAAATACGTTATTTAGTGTGCTCTATCCAAAACTGATGAGAAAAAGTTGCTAGCTGCTCTCTGGGATCCGATCCGCCACTGATTTTTTTTGTTAACGGGTGATTTTTTTGTTAAACCTTTAACAAAAAATCACACATTTTCGTCTACTGCAACTTACTGGTAGGTCGTAGAGCAACGAAACTGCGGTGGTTTTAAAGCTTAGCCCAAGACCTATCCATGGATCCTCAAAGAAATCGATTTGGTTTAGTTTTACGAAAGTTCCAGCCAAAAAACCGAATTTTGTTTTTTTGTTAAGCTTGCTATATTGTATATGCTTGTGCTAATAAATGATATGATATGATATGATAATTGTTTTCTACATTAGAAAACAATTAGAAAAAATTAAATATTGTCTGTTTTCTAAAAGTGGGCTGGGGGGGGGGGTACTGAGCATATGCTCCCCCAAAATTTTCGATCACCTTTGCCTGCCCCCAACAACTTTTCGACATCCCCTCCACCAACTTTTCGGCTACCTCCACCCAACCGCCCCTCTAGGCCCTTTTTGGAGCCACAAAGTTAGCTAAATTTTGCCCAAGGTCATTTTTTGAAAAATTTTTGTAAAAAATTTTGATTTACAATCTATTTAAAACCGCGTATATTAAACGCCTAAAACTGTCAAAACAAGCCTTATTTTCACGGAAAGAGCGTTAAAATACAGAAATTTTTGCATTTTTAGGCCATTTTTCGGATTTTCTGAGGTCCCAATTTGGGTGGCGGGGGTCAACTCACATTTCGCGGGTCAACCACCAAATTTCCAGAGCTTACCCGTACCCCTCCCCCAACCAAAATTTCCGGTGAAACTATGCACAATTACAAATATTTCGCCTTCTGTGGAAATAAAAATAAGCTTATTTTGACGAAATGGGACAAATTTTCGAAATCGAAATATTTAAGGTCCGAATTCTGGGGGGGGGGGTTCGGGGGTCGACCACCAAATTTCCAAAATTCCCTTCCCCGACCCAAATTTCCAGGGAAACTATCCCCCAATCCCAGAAGAGGAGCATCTCTGCAATCGAAAACCCCCCGGTCAAAGCCTGCAAGATCCAAGCCAAGCAATAATAATGATTGCAAGAATTCGACAAAGAAAAACTAACCTCAGTGCGCAGAATGGAGTGAAATCCATTACTACTATGTAGAAATATAAACTTGACAACGTTCTAAAATGGATGTGATTGATTTTAAAGTATTTTGTTCGTTAGGATTTGATCCTCTACTCTAGTCTGTTCAACCTTTCTATTCTCGACACGTTCCGCATTAGATGAGCGGACGATACAACAGTCTCCTAATTTTCACTCCCCATAAAGTTGGTACAATGTTAATTAATAAGACGGAAATTGTTATTTTTATAAATACAAAGCTTGTTACAAACTACAAAATTTTCAACTACAAAACGACTATGTACGAGCAATTTACGATGAATTTATAGTCACCAACGTTAATAGTATTTATAAAAGCTTCACTATTTTTGCCGTGAAATGCAGCGAGAGCAGTACGCGCTTCTCTGTTTACTGATACTGACTTCATTCAGAATTCAAAAATTTTCTGATGCAATTTATGCAAAAAACGCATAGCGTTAGAAGCTTCAGATGTAACAGTTGTCAAATTTATCTTTTTAAACATTTCTATTACGGATGTAATCCGTAATTGCAATAAAACATCGGAATAATATATGTCAATAATATCGAAAATTACCCAGGGCATGTGTTAGATGCAACAAATGCCAAATAAAATCTTTTTGATCATTTCCTTATCATCATCATTATAGATTATCGTGCAATTGCAAAAAATTCTTCAACTTGGGGGGCTCTGCCCCCCAGAACCCCCGCCGTGTATATGGGACGCATCTATATTCTATGTTTTATTTTCTAATCGTGCATACAGTTAAGGGAGGGGCTACGTGGGTCAAAAAATCGACCCTCACCGATTTCGCTCAAATTGTGCCCATTGGTACTCCGTAGGGTCCTACACAAACCATTGAAATTTGAGGCAATTTCGTCCAGGAACAGAAAAGTTACGGCCATTCAAAATTTCCAATTCCAATTGAAAATGGTCCAAAATCGGAACTTTAGATTTTTCACTTCTGACAACGATAACTTACTCAAATCAATACCCACTCGAAACATTCTATAGGTCATTCTGTAGCTAAACACAATATCTAAAACGTGTGAAAGGGCTTTTTTCAAATTTCAGTTTCTAACTGTTGTAGTAATCGTTTCTGTGACAGAGCCCCCAAAACAATGAAATTGAAAAATCACGTAGATACGGGTTTCGACCAATAACCTGAAACTAAAATGGACGTTTGTGCCAGGAAAAAAAATTGCTTAGAATTGAAAAAAGCTATCGATTGATGTAGACATTGTGCATATTTGTAAATTTTGAAAAACTCCGAAAATGTCACATTTTGATTTATTTTCGGGGCTGCTTCACGGAAACGATTATTACAACAGTTAGAAGCCGCAATTTGAAAAAACATTTTCGACCCGTTTTAAATATTGTATTTGGCTGCAAAATGAGCTATAGAATGTTTCGAACGGTTTTGACTTGAGTAAGTTATCGTTGCCAGAAGCGAAAAATCTAAAGTTCCATTTTGAGCCATTTTCAATTGGAATTGGGAATTTTGAATCAATGGAATTCTTTTGTTCCGGGACGAAATCGCCTCAAATTTCAATGGTTTGTGTAGGACCCTAAGGAGTACCAATGGGCACCATTTTAGCGAAGTCGGAGAGGGTCGAATTTTTGACCCAAGTAGACCCCGCCCCCCCTCTAAGCTGGGTCAACTTTATGAATAGTCTAAACAGTGTTACTCTAAAGAAATTATCAAAATATTCATATATACAACTATTTTTTGTACAAGAAACACGATAACACAAAAATTCTACCTGGACGCAAAATTTCTTAACCGGACGTTACTTAAACTTAGACGGACGAAGCGGGACGCAAGGTTGGAGCAAATCCGAAAACCCAAGAAACCCTGATGCATACTAATTAATACAAAATCAAATCTGCGTACGCAAATAAGGCCCTTGTTCTGGTTCCTTCCTACAAATATTTTTGATATCTTGCGCATTTCCTTACGGTGCTGGTATCGCTCTGTGCAAATTTGGCCTTACAGGCTTACAGGCAAATTTTCATAAATAAATCAACTTTTTGCACAGAAAACACGATAAAACAAACATTCTACCTGGACGCAAAATTTCTTAACGGGACGCAACTTAAGGTGGTGATTCCTTTTGGGCACAATCTGTTGGTTGGCGGTGCAAATCAGGATGAAATTTGGCGAAACTTTCCGAAATACGTTCTTTTAGCGTTCTAACACCCTCCGCGCAATCCCAGAATCGCAAAAATTCGAGATTTCCGGTCAGGGCGATTTTTCCAAATTTCTGAAAGTTTGGCGGCAGCTACACAGTTATGACTATATTCATGTGAAAGATCTCGTTGAGCTTCACATTTTTGCTTTTTAAAGCAACTTTCTAGCTTTTCTCTAACGTGAGATATAGCCGATTTTCTTGTTTTCGCGTCGAAACATTGTCATTTTTGCAGAAATCAAATAATCCATCATTTCTTGAACTATACAAGCCGGAAAATCAAACTAAGGGCGTCGATCTGACGGTCTCACAGGGACAAATTATCCGATGGATGATCGTATTCCAACAACTATCCCGTAGGCTGCTATCATGAAAAATGTAGTTTTTGCAAAAACACGACCAATTTTCTCCAAAGATTGTGGAGCATTCACCATGCAAGCTGGAGGGCTGCTACTTAACAAATGAGTTCTGCACAAATATACCCAGGGACGTTTTTTAGGTGCCCCGAGTACTGCTTTCTAGCTAAAGTAATCGCTTCACAAATCTGGAAAAAGTAGGCAAAATACAGGTTACGCACACATTTCAACTTATTTCTCCATAACGAAGAGCGATTTCACAATAAATAAAAAAATCGTCCCCAGCTATTTGATGGATGTATCGAATGATATAACCGATGTCTCGCGAAAAATTTACTTGGGTCTGCAAAAAATCTGGAAAATTATGCTTCTTCTAAAATGTGTTAAACATATTTTAGAAAAGCAACATTGGTTTCATGGTATGCATTAAAAAGAGAAAATGTCAAGCTGCATATAAAAACGGCTTCTTAACTCCAAGTAATGAATGAGTAAATGATGGTGCAAACATGTGCAAAGTCACGATAGTAGCTAGCCAATTATGCACTCGCTGACACCAAGATTTTGCGCAAAGATAGTTTGCCGACCAGTCTTGCTTTACCCATGTCAAGATTGCTTCATCCATGGCAAAATTACGTGGAAAATCCCGGTAGTGGTACTACCACCTTAAATTTAGTGGGACGTAAAGGCTGGCGCAAATCCGAAAACCAAAAAACACTGTAACAGACGAAAGCACAAGGCACTTCATCGTGAATCGGGCCATGCATTGCATTATATACATATACGACAAGAATAAGGGACAAGCTAACTAATTGCTGGGAATAGATTCAGAAATTTCTTGAAAATTCCTCTATATTATTAATTAACCTTGCACTAGTAGTTTTGCATGCCGAAAAAATTTAACGCTGACTGTGGCGAGCATAAAATGCATGAATCGGCTAAAGTAGGGGATGACATCCTAGCTATCAAAAAGCTTTAAATCCTATTGGGTTTTTTCATAAGTTAGTCAAATTTACATTTCTTCATGATTATAGTTGATTTTCAGTCCATGTGGACAGTAAATCCAACATTTGCATTGTCGAATTTCCTTTAACTTTATTGCTAGGCTTGGATCGTGGAAGTATTGGCCGGGGGTTCTGGTTCTGCTTTCTAGATTGCTGGGCATAGGTGTAATTGGGGGGGGGGGGGGGGTTTGGAGGGGGGGGGGCGGGGTTACCCCCCCCCCCCCCCCGTTGTAAAAACCCCCCCACAAAATTTTTGGGGGCCCCCGGCCCCCCCCCCAACTGGGGGGGGGGGGTAGTCGCGCCGAAGGCGCGAAAATTGGGCCAAAAATGGGGCATTTTTAGGGTAAATTTGGCAAAATTTTTTAAAAAAACGTCCAAATTTTTGGCTTAACGTGTTTATTATCGCGAGAAATACACGTTTATAACGGTTTTATGGACTTCTAGACTCAATATTGACCTTATTCTGGACTCAGAAACATGTTGGCAATCAAGTTTTCGAGTTTAAAACAATGTCTAATGTTAAAATTACTTAATGATTTCATGTTTTTCGGTATTAGCAATGGCTGAAAATGCGATTTTTGGCATAAAAATAGAAAAAATTTTTTGGGGGAGGTTTGGGGGGGGGTTGGGGGGGTCTAAAAAAGGGGGCCCCCCCAAAATTCCGGGGGAGGGGGCCCCCCCAACCCAAATCCCCGTTACACCTATGTTGCTGGGCTGGGATTAGCACAAATTTGGGCAGTTGTTTGGGTTTGCCTAAAAAAAGAGAAAGATTCATAATTGTGTGGGGGCAAGGCAATTGGAGTATGAAGTTTTCCACCCCCCATCGGATTGACGTGTTAGCGACCTCGGATTTTCTGAATTTCTGTTTAGATATGATTATATATATATATATATATATATATATATATATATAAATACAATATATTCAAGATTATAAACGAAATAAAGAAGGATTTCACTTGGTTTGTTGGGTAGGGGGGACCCTCCCCCAAATGGAGGAGTTGCGTAAAACTAAAGCTCCCCGTAAAAATGTTTGCTACCCCTTCCCCCTAAATCGCAGTCTGACGACTATCGAAATTTTTGAAAATATCTAGCCAGAAAATATCGCTAATAATAGCTGAAAATTGAGAAAATTTTTCAGTTTTTTAACGAAAAACCGATTTAGTTGCTGACCCCCCTCGAAAATCTTTCTGCTCCCCAACTTTTTTTGGGGGGCTCTCTGGATTCTGGAGACCCCCCAACCCTTCCCCAAAAACTTTTTTCTATTTTAATGCCAAAAATCGCATTTTCAGCCGTTTCTATAGCCAATAAACATCCAACTATGAAGCAATTTTGACAGACATTGTTTTTTAAACTCGCAAACTTGATTGCCAACATGTTTGCTAATCCAAAATAAAGACAATAGTCAATAATGAGTCAGAAAGTCCATAATGCAGTTAAAAACGTGTATTTCTAGAATGATAAACATTTTAAGCCATAAATTTGGACTTTTTGAAAAGTTTCGCAAAATTTACTCTAAAAATACCCAAATCTTGACCATTTTTCGCGACTACCCCCCTGCTCCACCCCAGTTGGGGAGGGGGGACAGCCAGTTCTGCGGTCCGTTTCAGAAAATGACTGGGGGGACTCCCCCAACCCACCCACCCCCCCTCCCGCCTTACACCTATGCCCCCCCCCAAATCGGCTTTTTTTCGAACCCCCTCCCCGTTTTCGCCAGACCAGACCACTGATTTCCAAAATTTTTGATTTTTGGCCAAAATTTGTCGTCTTGACTTGGTAGGGAGACATTGCCAATTGCCAGCCATCGGCACTTTTCAAAAGGCTTTGTTTAGTGAAATTTTCTAGAGAATTGTCATTTTCTGATTACATTTTCTCAGATTTAGGCTTAACCAGTCAGCTACCCTCTTCTATTTCGAGGATTGGACACTAAATATATATATTTTTCAAATTCCTCCAAGACAAAATGTCCAGGAAGCTACGGTACAAGACTGACAAGTGACAACGCCACTCCTGAAATTAGTTTAAATTTGGAGGGTAGAAGTTAAAAATGTTATGAAAATAAGGTACGAAAAGCACAAATAGGCGAAAATTAGTCAAGTAAATTTCGCGCCGAAGGCGAAAATTTTATGAAAAGATTAAAAAGTTGCTATTGAAAGGTTAAAAACGCTGAAATATATAAAGGTAAATTAAGTAAAGATGAAGTCAATTTCGCGCCGAATTTTTGACAATGTTGAAAAAAGTTGCTATGGAAAGGTTTAAAACGCTAAAGGGTAAATGAAGTAAAAATGAAGTCAACTTGGCGCAAAACTTTTTGAAAATTCAGATCCGCGCTGCGCGCAGGCAATAAAATTTTTCCTTTACGTTTGGTTTCGGGGGGAGGGGAGGGGAGTGGGGGGGGGAGGTCGAAAAGTTTGGGGGAAATAAAATGGGCCAAAATTGCTAAAAATGATGTATAAAGAGCCTGTTTTCCACATACACTGCTATAAGTATGCTTAAAAGTGCTCAAAAATCAAGTATTATTATTTATTTTCTTTTTGTTTTGTTTTAAATATATACAATATACGTGATTGAATCTATTGCCTCGGTTCCCTTTTCCGGCGTGCTCAGTATGTCATCATCAGGGACTCCGGAAGGATCCCTTCCTCCTGCCCACAGCTATTCCACCCCTTCCGCGCAGCTACCGCCCGGGGGCAGCATTTCTTCTGTTCCAGGGGCGCCCCCCTCTGCTCCTGCCCCTGGGGGTAGCGGGGGCGGTGCCGCTGTCCCTGGCTGTTCTTCTGTCGTCTATGGGGCTGATGGGCAACCCTATCTGGTCTTTGACCTCAACGCCCTTCGTGTGGCACAGCAACAGGCAGCGGCCGCTGCCATGCTAATGCAGACCTCACCGGTTATGAATCCGCTGACCGCCGCGGGGGTTTCGTCCCTGGCCATGCCACCAGGTGGGCCCGCCGCTTTGACGCCCAGCTTTGCCACAGCTTCGCCCCTGCTGTCGGTGCACTTTCCGACCACGATGCAGCCTATTTGTACGGCGGCTGGTGGGGCGCAGTATTTATCGGTGAGTTGAGGCGCCTGGCTTTTTTAGGTGGGGGTGGTTGCGGGGCCCCCCACTTTTCTGGCGGTCGCCAAACAGTGTCGAAAAGTGAAGATTTTCTCAATTTTTAGTTAGTTTAAGTAACGAATTGTAAGCTAATTATCAGGTAGTGCGCGTTAGCGCACTACCTAGAATAGGGAAATTAAGGGAGTTTGCGGTTTTTTGGAGTCTGTTTTTTTAATAAGTCACGGAGGAGTGGACCGATCGGGCTCAAACTCGGTGTGTGAAGAGCTTATGGGCAGGGGTACATGCTGTGAAAATTTGAGCCGAATCGGTCGAGCCAATCTCGAGATATGCAAATTAGGTGCTTTGGCAGCTTGCACTTTTTCTCCATTTTTTTTACCCCCACCCTAGAGGTCGGAGGACTTAAAATTTCTATAAAGTTTTGCTATTTTTGTGGATAGAATCCCCCGCAATTCAGGGCGAATTTTTCTTTTCGCCGTAGGACCCCCCCATAGGTCTGTGTACTCCTAGGATTTTGCGATTTTTGACCCCCCCGGAAAAAAACTAAGTCCGAAAATTTATTAGCCGGTCTACAGAGAGCAAGGCTCAAAGCCAGGTACTCATATTGGGGTTATAGCATCGCCCCAAGGTGAAGATCTCCGGGAAACGAGATGGTGCTGTTCGGTGGTCTGTGGCGCCCTGGCCAGTGGTCACTAGTTAACGTGTAAAAGGGGGGTCTGGGCCTACGGAGTAGGCAGCCCTATACATAAGAGCTGCTGGGCTGAGGTTTCGTATTCGAATAGGAACCCCTATATGGTGAATCTAAATGGCCCATTAGTTTTGCTGTAGCACCTATCCGTTGGGCTGGGGGGCACCCTGATGGAGGTGGGCCCCTACCGTGTCGCAGGTCCAACTTTAACCTCTTCCATAGAAAGATCCGCTGCAGGTACAGCTTTCATATTGGGCGTGTGGGGTGGGCTGCGGGAGCACTACCACGTGGGCTATAGTAGATACCGGCCAGACCCCTGTGGCGCCCTGGCCAGGGGTCCGGACCGTGGACCATGCCCAAAATGGCCAAAAATCGATTTTTCTAAAAGTGGCCAAGTTTGGTATCAAATGAAAGCCCTTGGTGAGGTGAACATTTTTTGTCATTGGAGGACCCCTCCAAAGTGGCCCCAGCAGCCTGTGGCGCCCTGACCAGGGTCCGGACCGGTCCAAAATGGTCAAAAATCGATTTTTCCAAAAGTGGCCGTGTTTGGTATCAAATGAAAGCCCTTGGTGAGGCGAACATTTTTTGTCATTGGAGGACCCCTCCAAAGTGGCCCCAGCGGCCTGTGGCGCCCTGACCAGGGTCCGGACCGGTCCAAAATGGTCAAAAATCGATTTTTCCAAAAGTGGCCAAGTTTGGTATCAAATGAAAGCCCTTGGTGAGGCGAACATTTTTTGTCATTGGAGGACCCCTCCAAAGTGGCCCCAGCGGCCTGTGGCGCCCTGACCAGGGTCCGGACCGGTCCAAAATGGTCGAAAATCGATTTTTCCAAAAGTGGCCATGTTTGGTATCAAATCAAAGCCCTTGGTGTGGCGAACATTTTTGTCATTTGAGGACCCCTCCAAAGTGGCCCCAGCTGCCTGTGGCGCCCTGACCAGGGTCCGGACTGGTCAAAAATTGATTTTTTAAAAAATTTCCGACTTTGGTATCAAATGAAAGCCCTTGGTGAGGCGAACATTTTTTCTCATTGGAGGACCCCTCCAAAGTGGCCCCAGCGGCCTGTGGCGCCCTGACCAGGGTCCGGACCGGTCCAAAATGGTCAAAAATCGATTTTTCCAAAAGTGGCCATGTTTGGTATCAAATGAAAGCCCTTGGTGAGGCGAACATTTTTTGTCATTGGAGGACCCCTCCAAAGTGGCCCCAGCGGCCTGTGGCGCCCTGACCAGGGTCCGGACTGGTCAAAAATCGATTTTTCCAAAAGTGGCCAAGTTTGGTATCAAATGAAAGCCCTTGGTGAGGCGAACATTTTTTCTCATTGGAGGACCCCTCCAAAGTGGCCCCAGCGGCCTGTGGCGCCCTGACCAGGGTCCGGAGTGGTCGAAATTCGATTTTTTAAAAAATTTCCATGTTTGGTATCAAATGAAAGCCCTTGGTGAGGCGAACATTTTTTGTCATTTGAGGACCCCTCCAAAGTGGCCCCAGCGGCCTGTGGCGCCCTGACCAGGGTCCGGACTGGTCAAAAATCGATTTTTTAAAAAATTTCCGACTTTGGTATCAAATGAAAGCCCTTGGTGAGGCGAACATTTTTTCTCATTGGAGGACCCCTCCAAAGTGGTCCCAGTGGCCTGTGGCGCCCTGACCAGGGTCTGGACTGGTCAAAAATCGATTTTTCCAAAAGTGGCCAAGTTTGGTATCAAATGAAAGCCCTTGGTGAGGCAAACATTTTTCTCATTGGAGGACCCCTCCAAAGTGGCCCCAGCGGCCTGTGGCGCCCTGACCAGGGTCCGGAGTGGTCGAAATTCGATTTTTTAAAAAATTTCCGTGTTTGGTATCAAATGAAAGCCCTTGGTGAGGCAAACATTTTTTCGCATTGGAGGACCCCTCCAAAGTGGCCCCAGCGGCCTGTGGCGCCCTGACCAGGGTCCGGAGTGGTCGAAATTCGATTTTTTAAAAAATTTCCATGTTTGGTATCAAATGAAAGCCCTTGGTGAGGCGAACATTTTTTGTCATTGGAGGACCCCTCCAAAGTGGCCCCAGCGGCCTGTGGCGCCCTGACCAGGGTCCGGACTGGTCAAAAATCGATTTTTCCAAAAGTGGCCAAGTTTGGTATCAAATGAAAGCCCTTGGTGAGGCAAACATTTTTTCGCATTGGAGGACCCCTCCAAAGTGGCCCCAGCGGCCTGTGGCGCCCTGACCAGGGTCCGGAGTGGTCGAAATTCGATTTTTTAAAAAATTTCCGTGTTTGGTATCAAATGAAAGCCCTTGGTGAGGCGAACATTTTTTGTCATTGGAGGACCCCTCCAAAGTGGCCCCAGCGGCCTGTGGCGCCCTGACCAGGGTCCGGACCGGTCAAAAATCGAGTTTTCCAAAAGTGGCCAAGTTTGGTATCAAATGAAAGCCCTTGGTGAGGCAAACATTTTTCTCATTGGAGGACCTCTCCGAAGTGGCCCCAGCGGCCTGTGGCGCCCTGACCAGGGTCCGGACTGGTCAAAAATAGATTTTTTTTCAAAAGTGGCTAACCGCACATCATCAGCCATTCAGAAAATTGCGTTAAACACTCATTTGCGTTCCAAATTCGCATAAAAGAGCCTGCTATTTAGATTTCTATCGTTCTCCACGCGCCGCTGCTTCCCCGCCCCCTTCCGCACATCATCAGCCATTCAGAAAATTGCGCTAAACACTCATTTGCCTTCTCAAATTCGCATATAAGAGCCTGCTATTAACATCTCTGTGTCCCCACGCGGCGCCGCTGCTTCCCCCCCCCCAAATATCGGCATCCGATCAGAGAATTGCATTAAACACTCATTTGCGTTCACAAATTCGCATATAAGAGCCTGCTATTTAAATCTCTGTGTCCCCACGCGGAGCCGCTGCCCTGCCCCCACCCCCCCCCCTCGGCACATCATCAGCCAGCCATTCAGAAAACTGCGCTAAACCCGCGGTTTTACGGTCTCAAATTTGCAAAAAAAGTGCTATTAAAACAGTCTGCTATTTTGATTTCTATCCTACCCCACGCGGTGCCGCTACTCCCCCCGCACATCGTCAGCCATTCAGAAAATTGCGTTAAACACTCGCTTTTGTGGGCACAACTTTGCATAAAAGGTCCTAATAAAAGTATTTTGGTTTTTGTCCTAACCCCGACATTGCTACACACATCTTAACCGTGAAAATGCCGGTTGCTTATTAAAGTCGAAAAGTAATCCGTATGTGGTCTACAGCGGAAAAATACAAGAAACTAGTAACAAAAATGCCCTAACGGTCATTGCTAAAGGGGAGAATAGGGAAATGCTGCTAAAGCGGAAAAATGCCAATAGTTTCGTGCAGATTAATGTCTACTCAGCGCCTAAAATGATTGAAACCAGTTTTTGGCGCAGAATAGGGAATCTAGCCAGCGCCTAAAATGATTGAAACCAGCTCTTTGGTGCAGAATAGGGAAGCTAGTCAGCGCCTAAAATGATTGAAACCAGCGTCTGGGGTAGAATAGGCGCCTCTCGCCATCCACCCTATTCGCGTGAACTCGAAGAATTATCGTAGAATGAACTTAGCAAATAAGCACTTGACATTTGCGTGGATACCTGTGTCACATAGGCTGTGTGTAAGTGTGCGTGTAAGTGCACCAGCAGTTCCTCGTGAAGTTCGAAAAAACCAGTTTACTTTAGGTAGAGGGATGATGCGTAATCACAAACAATGCCAGGTGTCGTACAATTATTTGCGTACAGCTGAGTGTATGAACTCACGCATTATGCTAACCTTGGTTTGCACATGTTGCTCAGGAGGTTGAACAAAATTTATCATGGAACAAAATTTATTATGTTAAATATACTTACACGTTTATGTATTGTATGTGCTATATACGCTATCGTGGTGGAGAATTTGAGTGGACTTGACGAAGCCAAATGCGTTTATGTACATACAGTACGTAGACGTATTTTACTATAGGGGCGCGGTAACTAATTTTTTTCATAGCGACTGTTTCATATTCATTTCATTCAGTCACAGCGGAGGCCACATTACATGACACCATCACGTGTTCAGTCCAGCAGACAGCTCCTTGTGCGGAATTACTTTATCATTTCGACTCACAAGTTACGTATCTCATAAGCCTTCTCAAACCAATGTATGTAACTCACGCCATTGTGATTGTGTTATCTGAGCACTTCACGCGAATAGGGTGGATGGCGAGAGGCGCCTATTCTACCCCAGACGCTGGTTTCAATCATTTTAGGCGCTGACTAGCTTCCCTATTCTGCACCAAAGAGCTGGTTTCAATCATTTTAGGCGCTGGCTAGATTCCCTATTCTGCGCCAAAAACTGGTTTCAATCATTTTAGGCGCTGAGTAGACATTAATCTGCACGAAACTATTGGCATTTTTCCGCTTTAGCAGCATTTCCCTATTCTCCCCTTTAGCAATGACCGTTAGGGCATTTTTGTTACTAGTTTAGTAATAGATTGCTTTAACTGTAGTCTTTTGTTGCTGAGCTGAAAAATTTGAACCATTTAACAAATTCTTATCTTAAATTTTGACAAAACTTGAAAATCTCCCCCCCCCCCCGAACGCCTTTGTCCAGGCACTTTTGGTTTCTGAGCATATGCAATACGTATGTTTGTTTTCATCCAAGCACAACTGTCAATTTGTATATGCATTGTTCTGGCTCTACGTGCTAACTTCTTTTTTGTCTTTTTTTCTAGGAGAACTATCCTTTGACGACTATCGTCGCAGACTGGAAGCCCCTGGCAGAGATTCGACGACCATTGCCAGCCTACAGTCTCTGCCCACGACCTTCTCTGTTGCCTCTAGTGGAGGACGCTTGGACGCTTCGATTGAGTCTGTGATTGGTGGTTTCGGGGCAGAGTCTGGGCCGGTCACTTCGAACGAATTTGCCTCCACCTCCTCCGCGTCTCGTGGCAGTCGAATCTGTCAGTCAATTGATTCGGTCCTATCGTCGGCTGCTGTTGCTACGGGCTTGGAATCCTCTGCCGGGGAATTTCAGCAAAATCCGGATTTTGCCGCCGGAAATTCGTCTCTCGCAACGGCGACCTCTTCGACTGGCGTTCCGCCGCCGCCGTCGTTAACGGTATTTTGGGATTCTTTTGGAGGTTTTTTGAAATATTTTGTTTCTGGATTGAAATATATACTTACTGTAACGCTGAACTCAAACGCTAGATTTTCGTGTTTGAAAAACTTTCTTCGTGTTATCGGTCAATGCGAGCAGGCATTTTTTTCTGTAGATTTTGCTTTAATGGTTTCGATTTAAATTGTTTTTGTTCAAATATTTTTTGTTTGGAATTTTAGGATGAATTGTGCAATTCCTTGACCAGTGATTTGTTGATTTCTGCAGCGGCTGCTATCAAAGGATCAAGGTATTTATTAGCGATATAAAGGCTTTTATAATGAACGCACGCTGCTTTTGTATATTTTATGTTTTAGAATATATGTTAGTATTTGTTGATTGGAAGCAAATTATCAATATTATTAGTTAGCCAATATTATGTTAGCCGTTTTTTTATCTACATAAAAGCAAGAGTATAAGAGTGTGACAGCAGGCAAGCTCTCTGTTATCAGCTCTAGGTACATGCTCTGCACGCTAACGGCTGACCCCCCACAAACGTGTATGCCCACTTCAAAGAAATTCGCACGCTATCTTTGCGTTCTGAAGCTCGAAGCAGACACAAATTGGACGCACGCAGACGTTGTGTTTTCGAGCTTTAACACGTAAACATACGGCGAGTGAGCGTACAGAAACGTGTATACTGGATACACATTTATGGGGGGGTTACTAGGTACACGTTTGTGTGGGGGGTCAGCCGTTAGCGTACAGAGCATGAGCTAATAACAGACAGCCTGCCAGCTGTCACACTCTAACTGTTGCAAGTTGCAAGTAATTGCTGCAAATTGAAGCCGAATAGATGACTTCTTTCAAATGTGACATTTTCTAACTAGCCTTAAGCTAGAAGTATGTATAATAAAAATACCTTGTTGGCTTAATTTGTGAAATTATTTCTTGTTTATTAATTTACCTTATTAATTTGAAGACTTAAATTAGTGTTGTCCACTCTGTTTTTTCCAGACGGTCCATTTTGGATGACAGTGACGAAGAGGAATTATCGGCCGATGATAGCTCTGAAGGCAGCACTGAGGGAGAAACGCTGGGCGGTATGTGAGACAGAAGTTTAATTTTTTAGAAAATTTAAATTTTAAAACTTTTTCTAAATGTTATCCAGCATTTTTTTTTCAAAAGAGGAAAGGGGGCTGTAGGCTTTATTCAGTCAGAGCCCTCGGTTTTTATATTGTCTGTTATCTTTGTCGTATAGTTTACTTATATACGTACACTAGGACGAAGAGAATTTTTTGGATTCAAAATTTTTTCTGCTTGCTTTTTTATCTTGCTAATTCTGTTGTGGATAGTTTGTGAGAGCGGATAAATAAATTAATTAGTAGGTATTTATTTGTAGACTCGGACGAAGAATACTTGCCTTCGGACGAGAAGCAGAAACGTCTCCGCGCCGCCAAGGCCAAAAAACGTCTTCTGCGTTCTAAAAAATCGAAACCACCGGTAAACTTTGCTGTTAACTGTGCATTTATGTTTCTTTAGTTTTAAGTTTTAAACGAAGCTCTATATATTTATATATATATATATACGTATATTACAGTGGCGTAGATAGGTCTTTGCTTCGGGGTGGGCGGATCTTTGGCATGTCGGAGGGGGGAGGGTGCGGGGGCCGAACCCAGCCCCACCCCCCGAAATGTAGCAATTTTTTACCGTGTCCCACAGTCGTAACTTTCAACACTTTCAAAATAAAATTGATTTTTTCAGATTTTCACCAAAAGCGGCTACAGAAGCTTTAATTCTTAATTAGTAAACTTGAGAAATTTTCTTAGATTTTCACTAGAAACGGACTAATTATTTAAATTGACTTTTTTCAGGTTTTCACCAAAAAAACTGCTAGAGAAACTAACTATTTAATACCAAAGTTGATAATTTTCAACTTAAAATTTTTTAACTGAATTGCCTTTGAATCCCCAGAAGTTGAAAATTTTTGATATTAATTTTAGACATGAAAGCAATTTTTTTCTACGTATGCACTTCCTTGCTGTATTATTTCAGATTAGCAAATAATATGAGCTAGCATTGCACGCGTGGAAGGGCTGTGGAGAACCCAGACGTCGCGAAGGAATAACACCCGCGGGAGGTCTGGGGGGCGGAGACCCCCAGAAGTTGCAGAATTTTTCAATTTTAGACTCCCTCAGGAATTAATTTAGAGCAGTTTCTTTGTTAAGCTATGAGCTATAGGTTTTGTCATTTTCGGAATAAATTACAGGTCAATTTTTTCAATTGCCACATCTGCAAGACCAAAGACAGGAACTTTTATTTTGGGGAAATGAAATAGTCAATATACATAATGCATATACTTGTCATAGCAATTCGTAATATGATAAAGAAATAATGAAAAACGCCTGCCTGCAGTCACTAAGGCCGTAGCCTTAGTCCGAACAGGAGAGAGCCAATGGGCGCTGTGAGCGCTCTTACCCAGAGAGAACTAGTCTCTGGAGCTCCTGCCTGGTTGTCCAAGAAGGACAGCCAGCTCGGCTCTATCTGTGCTGCAACATAGCCAGAGAAGGTTTTATCAAAACCTCTCTGACTGTGCTATGCACAGAAAGAGGACTGCAGTGGCCAGCGGATCTCCGTAGAGATACAAACAGCATTTACGTCAAGAAAATGAAGTAAACGCTGGCCAGCAGGCGGATCCACGAAGGATACAAGGCATTAATCATAAAGAAATAATGAAAAACGCCTGCCTGCAGTTGCCTGCCTGCCGCGGCCTTAGTGACTGCAGGCAGGCGTTTTTCATTATTTCTTTATGATTAATGCCTTGTATCCTTCGTGGATCCGCCTGCTGGCCAGCGTTTACTTCATTTTCTTGACGCAATTCGTAATATGAGTAAGAACGCAGACAAGCGGGCATATAGGGGCTCAGCCCCCAGTAGAAAATTTTTTAGAAATATTACGTTTTAAAAACATATTTCCGGTAACTTTAGCACGAAATTTTCTTCTGGTTTGGCTTCGAGCTAGCGATTTTTTGAAAAATTAAAGGGTTAAAACCTATTTTTCAGGCTATTTTTCCAGATAAAACTGGCGCAATATGCTAAGCTCGCGCTGCGCGCGAGCTTAAAAATGTCTCCTCTAGCAAAATTTCCAGAGGGCAAATGGGCTTCGGGGGGGGGGGGGGCCCGCCCCGGCGCCCCCCCCATATATACCCCTCTGCGTATATATATATATATATATATATATATATATATATATATATGTATATATATATAAATATATATATATGTGTGTGTGTGTGTGTGTGTATACGTACTTGTTTTCTGTGTAGTAGTGTTTCACTCCAACAGTGCTTAACGGATTTCTATGCAATTGCTTTTTGTTCCGACTTTCTATTACTTCCGATTATTCTGTTCTGGCGTTTTTAGCGGGAGGCCTCCCCCATTTTCGGCAAGCGCCCACCCACTTTTTGGGGGTCGCCGCCAAAAGTGTCAAAAAATTAAATTTTTTAGGTCCAATTTTCAAAACTTTTCACAATTTTTAGCTAATTTGTGGAATTATAAGTTCATTTTGAGGCTTAAAAACAGCTATTTTTTGCATTTCTATCTTAAAAATGCTAATTTATCGCTAAACATTTGGATTTGGGTATATTTCTATATATATATACCCCCCTCTTCCTCGAAGCCCCCCCGCCCGCCCCCCCCTACTTCCCGGAAGTCTCCCCGCCCCGCCACTTTTAAAACCCTAAAAAATGCCAGCTCTTTTTTAATTTGTCATTTGCAGCCTGCCTACCTCCAGCGCTACTACGCCGCAGCCAAGGAAGCTACAGCTGCCAGCAGTGCCGAGGAACCGCCACTGTCTGGTCAGCCGCGCTGTTCGCTAGAGGGCGTCCCAGATGGCCCCCCGCTGCCCAAACTGCCCCGCTCGCTGGGCGGTACCCTGAGGCCCCTTCCTTCGATGCTAAGCGACCTGCTGGGGCAGGCTAACATCAATTTTGTCCAACGAAAAACGCCTGAGGCTATACGTATGGTGGAGGAGGTTATTAGACAGAGTAAGTCGGGTTGTATTTTTTGTATTAATTCTTCGTCTGGGTGGGTGGATGGGAAGTGCCCCCCTTCTACCTTATACTCCCCCCCCCCCCAGAAGTGGGGGCTGATACCTAATTTTTTTGGGTTGTGACTTATTTGAGAGGACAAAATTTTTGAAATTGAACTGTTTACCAAAAGTTTGTATATACTATTGGATCTAAAAATCTAACGGTTTCTGTGGGTTGTACGAAAGTTGCACAATTTTTTACCATAAATTTTTAGTAACCATTTTCGCCCCTTTTAATGTCCCTTGCCCCTGGGGCTTGTTTGGTTTTCGCCCTCGGTGAAACAATCCGCCTCAAGTCCATGGAGTAGTTTACTCGACTGACTTAGGTTTAAGCACTTTGATTATGTGAGCACGTACTACGTAAAAATATTGCACTTGCAAAAGTAATTAAAAAACTGAATTCCACACTCTTCCACTGATGAGCCGCGGGTGTGCGAATTGAGTCTGGTAGAGGTCGCATGCCCTACTACTAACATAGGAATTTTGATGTTTTACACGTCTACAAATGGATCGTTCATGAATTAGCATGAGAGTATATTTATGTATTTCTTTAATTCTGGGTCAGACTTCTATTTTGTGTTAATTTCATTCCAGACATAAATTCCGGAAAAGGAAAATAAAAAGTTGGTACGAAACTTAACTTATTCCTATAAAACGTACTACGTAAAAATATTGGCATTGCTAAAGTGTTTGGTGGGGGGGCTAGGTGGGATTTTTGACATCAATTGTTTCCTGAACTGTGACATATGGGAAGCTACAGTTTTGATTTGCTGAGTAATTTACTTTCAAGAGCACAATTTAAGTGCTTAATTATTTGATAATTAATTTGTTTTTGCCTGTTTGCTATTATCTATTTGGTTAGAATCACAGGTCAGTGTTCAGCGCTTCCTCCCACTTAATAGTGGAGTTATTCTTCTTCTTCTTCTGAGTTGTTTTTTCACTTTTCATAACATTTTCATCTATTTTTCCTCCTTATTCTTTTCTTTTCTTTTTTCAGAGCCGGACCACCCGGCCCCCTACGAAACGCTGAAATATTTCTATCAGGAGATGAATGATAAGCCCCGTCTGTTTGAGGTGGGCATGCTGGCTGTCTATTTCAAAAAGTCCACTGCCTGTGCTGACGACTATATTCAACTGGCCGATTTGGCCCTAGAGCTGGGAAAGCCTAAAGATGCGGCCGATTGTTTGAATAAGGGTAAGTCCGTCCGTCCGTACGTACTTGAAGGGTTTTAAAAACTTTTGGAAATTTTTTTGGAGGGGTTGGGGTAAAATTGACACTTAAATATCTAATGGTTTGAGGTATGTTTTTAAACCTGTTTTTCCTGTCTTTTCCAGTTAGGAAAAATTAAAACAAAGTTACTAACTCAGGGTCTTGTGTGCAAAGACTTTTGAGTGGAGAGGATTTATTTTTTAAAGGATGACGCCCCTTATATACTATATGTATCTGTGAGTTGTGGGTGGGGGCGATTTCCATGATTTCACGCTGTTCCTGATGCCAAGTTTAATTGATCCGAATGGTTAAACCGGATGGTTAAATGGCTTTTACAGGGAATGGACCTTAGTGGTTTTTGTCTGTAGATTGAGAGAACACTTATTTTTTGCAATTTTTTAATCTAAATATTTTCTTGTTTTCAGCCATTGATTTTGACCCACTGAACTATGACCTGTACACGCGAAAGATTGCCATACATCGAGACTTGAATGAGGATCGTAAGATTCTGCGAACCCAGCAAAAGTCGGTGAAAAATCTGCTGCGTGCTGAGCCCTACCAACTCTACCTGGACCGGGCGCACAACGTTGCTACCGTGGGTTAACATACTGTTTAAAACTTAAACTTTAAAATTTCAACTTTTACGTAAATACGTATATTTGCGAATTTTCGGAGTTTTCTCCAGGTGAAATAGTACAGTCTTTAAAATGCGCTTGCCTATTATTTTCTGATTATTTTCTGAGTTCTGACAGTTTTCTGCCCCATTATAAAAGTGACTGCTGCAAAAAAGATAATATTTTTGATAAGTTTTCTGAAATGCTATGTTTGGAACAAACTTGTTTTTCTGTACTTTGCTTGTATTTTCCGTTTCTTCAGGAATCTTATGAAGCCAATGATATCAGCGGAGCTCTGGCTTGCTGGCGCTGTCTGCTCATTCGTTCCCTAGAGGAAAAAGTGCCCCAATATCAGGGTAATAGTTCGGGGTTTTTTTCTGAATTTGAAATATTATTTCAATATTTAAATTTTTAATTAAATTTTGCCAAAATTTTACTCCATGGTTGTAGTCATCATTTGAGGTGGCACTCCTGGCTCAAGGAGCTGTGTATCTGGGGATGAGCACCGAACAAGGGTAGGAGAATTTTCCGGGGGTTACCTTTACCTTAGCTTTAAGGTAGTTACTGAAAAAGTATGTCTGTTCTAGATTTTGCTTTGTGTTTGTTCCGTCGAAGTTGTTTCATGGATTAATTTTAAGCCTCTAAAATTCAGGAATTCTAGCTAAATTTGATTTTTTAAATTTTTCTTTTGATTTTTTCTAGATCTGTATCACTATGTGGAAGTCGCCTTAGATTCGAATTTGGAGTCGGTTGCTGTTCGGGTTAGTTACAGCTTTTGTGTTTATTTTTCTTCGAATACCTTTAGCGACTTATATTTGATTTTTAGAGTTTCAGATACTTTAAAGGTTTATGACATGTACATGCGGGAAACGATATATTATTGTTATTATGACGAGTACCCTATCATCTCAATTCCCCACCTTTTTCCTGATTGTAAAAATTCTGTCTTTCGAAAATGATTTGTTGATAACACCATGAGATCCTTTGAGCATGCTCCCAAACGTTCAAAGCTCGGTTGTTTTTTGTTTGTTTTTATTGTGTTGTTTTTGCACACTTTTTCTTAGAAAAACACGCTGAAAAGCACAGGTCCGAATTTGAAAAAATCCTGGTTTAAAAAATTTATTCTAACCTTACTCATACTGTTTTTTTCATTTGTTTTGGCATATCCGAGCTAAGAGTGGCTGTTTTTCTTAGTTTCCCGAATTTTTCAAAATTTTTCCTCATTTTTAGGATATTTTGGATTTTGCCCAGATTGATGTCTACTGTCAAACGGTCCCGCTCCGTTGGGATAATGTGGAAGAATCTAACCAGCCAGCGCCTACACAGTTCAGTGTTATTTTTAAATTTTTCTAAAAATTATTTTGGAATATTATTTTAATTTTGAAAGTACGCTTTTTAGTATTAGGTTTTAAATATTTGTTATCGCAACGCCTATATTTCGTCGTAATACTTAGTAATTCCATGTTTCTGATAGTGTGTTTATGTAAATTGTAACAAAAGTCTGTAATGTTTGTCCTTGCAAAATTACTGAAATTTTTGGCGATAAAAATTATTAATTAATTAATTTTTCGATATTGTTTTTTCTTTTCTTCAGCTTTGTTATACCCGATGATTGCCCGGTGGACATCCGCGTTAAACTTTCAGTGGCCTTGATTCGATGTGACAAAGTTTCCTGGGCTGAGGTGCGTATTTTAATTTAATGATAACATTAGTTTGTTTGCCATTTCTTTAGGGTTTGATAGTAAGTAGTTTTATCATTGATAATTAGAGATTTAGTAGTTTTTTTACAAAGTTTCTGGTTTTGTCCACAAACGCGTTGCAGGTATTCTACACATTATTTTATTTTTATTCTATTTCTGTTTGAAGTTTCTATTTTTTCCAGTCTTTCTTTTTGCAGCCGCTAATTGCCCAACTAAAGGAACAGTATTCGTTTGAAACGGAGGGCGATTGCTTTTTTGAGATTGCCGAAGCCCTAAAGGTGGCTGGTGCTAATGAGCTGGCTCTAGACTTACTGGAATGCCTCCTAGCCTCCAATGAATATGGGGCTGTAAGCTGGTCTTTTTTCTGGGATTTTTGATTTTTTGTATTTCGTTTTTAACGATTTTTTATGTAGACTACTGTTTTTGATTACTGTTTTTGATTACAGGATATTGAAGTTCCAGGCGGGATTTTTAGAGTGTGTTCTGTAGTGGCAGCTTGCATAAAAGTTTTTCGAATTTCTGAAATTAAAGTTTTGCTTTCTATGTTTTCAAAGTGGCTGGATTTCATTGTTTATTTTGTATTTTAGCACTTTAGGGAAATTATAATTGTTTGGCGTTTCAGTATTGACACAAATTAAGATTGCTATTGTTGTGTTGTCTATACTTAATTTCGCCGTCAATTTGTTTTCAAAGATTAACTTTTTTATCATTGATTTTTTCATAAGTTTTCTTCCAATTTCCTTTCTCCTTTTCCCTCTTTCTTTTTTCAGGACGAATCTGTCTGGTTTTCCTACGCCGAAGTGCTGTCCTGTTTTGCCCACCGACAAGAAGAGGCTATCGCCTGTTTCCAGCGCATCCTCCGGCAAACGCCCCGCAATACGGATGCCCGCCTAAAGTTGGCTGCGCTGTTGCGCTCCGTGGGCCGTGGAGACCAGGCCCTTCAATGCCTCAGCACTGCCCCGAAACGTTTGGGGGGCCCTGGGGGTCCCCCTTTGGCCCTTGGGGGTCTTGCTGCTGGAGAGCGCCCTCTAGCGATCCCGTTGTCTGATCAGCAACCCCCGCTACTGCTGCAGCATCGTCTGACAACGACTGGTCGTGTAGGCCTACTGCACTTCTTGCCTAATATGGTGGGTGAAGTTTTTTCGGGGGGTTGGGTGGTGAGGTGAGGTGAAGTTTTCAGAAAAGTTATTGTATGAGTCTGATGGTTTTCTTGAATTTGAGTGCAGAGTATGGTCAATGTTTTATTGACCGTTTTGATTTAACTGGGTTATTGACCAGTTTGCTTGGGGATGTGTGGGGGCGTTATGGTTGCCATTGATTCGGATTTTTTAAAAGTATCGATAAATTTGTTGAATTTTTGTAAATTTTTTAAATTTTATTTTCAGAATTTTTTGTGTGTGCCAATGTTTGGTTTTAGTTACTATAGTAGATAGTTTGTTGGAAATCCCTGTACCCTCAGTAAGATTAGTCTAGACCCGTCGAATTTGTTTCTCTCAAGCGGAAGGTGTTAGCTCTGCTACCAATTTAAATTTATATTTAAATTTAAATTTTATAAATTATTTCTATATATACATACATTGTTACCTTACGTTAACATTTTAGAATGAACGTTTGCTGTTTGAACGCTGCAGTCTGCTTGAGGTGAAAGAGCCTCTGGACGTCTCGGCCTACTTACAGTGTGCTCGACAGCTGCTTGCCATGTACTTCAAGGATGCTCGACCATGTAGGTTTATTTTGGGGGTGTTTTAGTTGAAGGGCTGTCGTAAAGGGAGGGGGGGGGTGAATTGTCTTTTCTGATTTTAGTTTTTTAGTTTTCTTTGCAGAATTTCAAATTTTCTGGGCCAGATTTTTCTTTGAAAAATCGTTTTCTGTGAAAAATAGTCCTCAAAAACTATTGCAATGGGAGTTTTTTCTGGATTTACATATTCGTTTTCTTAATTGGGTCGCTTTGTCGTGAGCAGTTTAGATTAGAGACTGTTTTAAGCTCCAAGCTTGTATTGAAAATAATTAGCTTTAATTCGGTTTAAAATATTTAGCTGTAATTTTTCTATTTTCTTCCAAATTCCTTTCCTTTTATTTTTAATCTTGTCTTGTTGTCTAGATAAGCATCGAAACGCATCGGCCGAGTTGGTTCGTATGTGTATTCAGATTGCAGAGGGCAGTGAATTTCAGCTCCTGTTGCGCAAAGTCCCCCTGCCGGACAATGCCGATGCCATATCCTGGGCAGAGTTGTTTGAAATTTTTCTGAAGGTAATTGTTTTTATAGAGCTTTTGTGTAAAATATTAAAATATTGTATCTCTCTAGAATTGAGTGTTTCTTAACATTTGGGGGGTGGGGGTACAAGTTTTGGTTTGCTTTGAGAAGCATTCTTATTACAGTGATGTTTTTATGATGAATAAATGCGTGGTTTTTTACCGTGTTTTACGTTTTTTTGCTTCTGGGCCCCTTTTTGGGTGCCAAAAGAATATTTTTTAGCAACTTTAGTGTAAATTTGGGCATTCTAGGAAAAGTTTCGGTCCCCCCTCATCCGCTATTTGGGTTGGGCCTCCATTTTCTAAATTCTGGATAGACCCATGGGAGGGGGGTGTCATAAATTTGAGAGTGTTTCCGGCTGTTTTCGTTCCAAGTATATTTTACGATTGTACTTGATTTTTGCGTTTCCTGTTTATTGTTTGAATGACTCTTACGGCCGTTTGCACCAAATGTGGTTAACCATTTGCTAACCATATGGTTATTTGCTAACCAAATGGTTAACTAACCATTTGCTAACCATAACCATATGGTTAGCAGTAACTTTCTTGCACCAAATGTGGTTAGCAAATGGTTAGCAGGCGCTTGAGGCGTGACTTATCTGAACCAATCAGATTACGCCACTGCACTCGTTTATCCAATTAATTACATTGAAATTTCAAAAAGCCTCACTCACGATTAAACACATTTCATTGTCGTGTATCTACGCAAGTCCTATCCTGTGCCTTCTGTCTATACGAAAACGAACTTATATAATTACGTATAAAATAGGTATAAAACCAAAACACTATGCAATTGGTAAAAGATAACGGACATATAAAAGCAGCGAAATCTTGTGATCAACTATACAAAAATTATAATTCGAATACAATGACTTTTCAAGATCACTGTCGACTTGAGCAATAGAAGACATTTTAACGTTTCTTAAAATATTGGATCACTTCAACATGTTATGTATACTCTAACATGAATATACAACATTTATTTATTTATTCTTTACTTTAGTTCTACGGTTTGGTCTGTAAGTTTCTTGCCAGAACGTGAAAATTCACTGCAAGTTCGTGGTTAACCCTGCTCAAGAGCAGGGTTAGCCAACCACATGTTAACCACTTGCTTAGCATTTGTTTAGCAAGTGGTTAAGTTAACCAGATTTGGTGCAAAACAGTTTGTGGTTAACTTCCAGTTAACCAAGTGGTTAGCAGCAAATCCGCTAACCATTTGCTAACCACATTTGGTGCAAACCAGTGTTATTCGTCATTTATTGTTTTAAGTTACATTTCTTAAAAAGGCAAAGCATTTTTGAATTCATAATTTTTAGGTTTGCCGTTTGCTATACAGCACTGAGTGTTGGTCTGACCTATTTATACTGTGCTGTTTTGCCTACGGTTCAACGGTGATTGCCAAAGTGGATGCACATAATCGCATTGAGAGTTTGTTGTACTTCAGCGGTATCAAGGCGGGCTATACTATCATACCGTTTTCGATACTGCGAAAACAGTTTGTAATGACAGGGGACTATGATAGTGTGCGATATTGGAATCTGTTAGGTATATGTTTGGCCTTTTTCTTTACCTGCCACGTATTTTAATGTTTTAGTTTAATATTTTTAATTTTAAGAACTTAAATTTTAAATTTATAATTATAATATTTATATTTATAATTTATAATTTAATTTTTATTATTTATAAATTTTAAATATTTTATATTTATACGTTAATTTCAGTGTTTAAAGATTATTAATTAAAAAGGTGTGCCCCCAACCTGCCCCGTTAACTTCAGGAGTATTATGCGGTCAAGGTGCGCGGGCAGAAAAGACCTGTGTTTTTATATTTTTCTGTTAAAGGATCGCACATGGATCGGCCTTTTTTGATTGGGAGTTGTTTTGAAATTTGGCTTGGAAAAATTAAGTCTTTCTTTTAACGTTGCTATAGTATAATAATAGAGTATATATAATGCGTACCTATAGTACGACCAAAAATGTGTGTACAAAATTTGACCGTTTAAAGCAGTTTAGCCTTTGGAGTAAACCCCAACAATGTATATATTTTTAGAATCGTCAGGAACTCGAGATTTCGAAAATCCGGAAAAATTCGAAATTCCAGGTTTCATTACGGAAAATCTAAAATTTTTAGTTTTCCGTCAAATTTTAATTGCTGTCGAAATTTTGTTTCCGCAATCAAATAGAGCTGGTCCCGCTAAATTTTTGCTCTTACAAGTTTTTCACAAAAATACACCCTATTTCCAGAATTCCGGGTTTTCAGAATTCCCTGATTTTAAAAATTTTATCCAATACCGACAAGATGGTTATCATTCGAACGCTCTTAACGAGCTGAACAACTTTTATTACGGAACAAACTCTGGAAAATGCACTCAATTCCCGGAATTCGCGAAAACCGCAAATTCTCGGTTTTTAAAAATTTTCTCCAATACCGACAGTATCATTTGAAAGCTCTTGATAAGCTGAATAACTTTTGTAATAGAATCAATATCTGAAAATGCACTAAATTCCCAGAATTCCGGAAAAACGTGCTAGCTAGTTTTAAATCCGTTTTTCTTGAATTACGGGGATTCTCGCATCTTCAAATTTTGGTGGTTTCAAATGATACCCATATTGTGGGGTTTTGGAAAAATTTTTAAGGTCCGGAAACTCCGGTTTTCAAGAATTACGGGATTTGAGTGCATTTTCAAGAGTTCGTTCTATTACAAAAGTTGTTCAGCTCGATAAGAGCTTTCGAATGATACCATTCTTGTCGGTATCGGATAAAATTTTTAAAATCCGGGCATTTTGAAAACCCGAAATTCCGGAAATTGGGTGCATTTTGTGAAAAGCTTGTAAGAGCATAAATACGCAGTTGGACCAGCTCTATTTGATTGTGGAAACAAAATTCCGATTGCGATTAAAATTCGACGAAAAACTAAAAATTTTAGATCTTCTGTAAATGAAACTCGGAATTTTGGATTTTTCCGGATTTTCGAAATCTCGAGTTCCTGGCGATTCTAAAAATACACTGTTGGGGTTTACTCCAAAGGCTGATCTGCTATAAACGGTCAAAATTTGTACACACATTTTTTGGTCGTACTATACTGGGCTTTTCTTACTGGGGGGGGGGGGGGGGGGCCCCCGGACCTGGGGGCCCGCCGCCCCCCCCAGACGGACCCACCATTGGGGCCACCACAAAAGGGGGCCAATAAAGGCAAAATTTAAGGATTTTTGGAAATGGCGGCGCCGGAGGTTTTGCTGAACAACGCGCTATCTTACTAAAAAAAATTTGGGCGGAGGTAGGGGGTAGGAGAAGACAGGTTATATTTATTTCGGCGGAGAGAGTCGCCGGGTGGGCCCGTGGAGAAAGGAAGTAAATAATTCTATAAGGGAAGGGTAATGTTGTTGTGTGTGTGTGTTCTGGTGATGTTTTTTTTTAGCATTCTATAAACGGTCAAAATTTGAAATTTTGGTAGGTTTTATGGGGGGTAGTGACTGACAAATTTGTATCCCGACTGAAGAGAAGAAAAAGGGAAAAAGAAAAAGGAGGAAAAGGGAAAGAAGGAAAAAAAGAGAAAGAAGAAGAGAGAGAAAAAGGAAAAGGAAGACAAGATCAGGGCATGAGAAAAAGAGAAAAAATAATAAAAGGGGAAAAGGAGATGAGATCGAAAGGACAAAAAAAAAGAAGAAGAGAATAGGACATGATCCCGCCTTGAAGGGAAATAAGGATAAATGAAATTGGGATTGGAAAATCGGAATGAAATGACTAAAAAGATGGAGTATAGTAAAGTAAAAGGAAAAAAAGTATTTACTTCATTTAGGGATGTAATAGAATTGGGGAATTTCTGAAAAAGAGAAGTATAATAAATTCAATTCCTACTAAGTATTGTAAGTATGTATCCTCTATGATGTTACATTTATTTTTAAAATTTAAGGAAGAATAAAAGTGGGAGTGATGAAAATTGTATCCTGATTATATATATATATATATATATATATATATATATATATATATATTTTTTTTTTATTTTAATTGTTTATTTAATATTTATAATTATAAATAAATTATATTATATTTATATATAAATTTTTCCAGATTTTTCTTTTCCTTTTGTAGTATATGGATAGAGGTGGTTTGGGGTTGAAAGTTGACGGAAGAAGTCTGGGATTTCAGGGTTTCCGGGTTGGGAAAATTGAAGAGAATTGAAAGAAATTTTAAATGGAATAAGGTTGAGTGGAAAATATAATTATTATAGTGGGCTATAATATGAGTGAAAATGGTCGAATGACCGTGTAAAACAAGGCTGCGCAGAAGCTGCGCAGATTCCTGCGCAGATCCTGCGCAGATTATGTGCGCAAAAAATTGTACGTGTCGAGTTTAGTATGTACCTGAAGTTTCATCCCCGTACCACTTTCCGTTAAAAAGTTATGCCAAAAATCGCTTACGAGAGTGATGTTTTTTTTTTCCGGTTCTCCGCTTTGACGTTTGGTAAGGGGGTTTTGTAGCTTTAATAACAACAGATAGAAAAATTTTTGCCTATGAAAACCATATATATTCTTGGAGTACGCAACAAAAATAAGCCGATAGGCTAGTTTTTATGCCTCCCAGAGCCGGAAAAAATTTTTGACGGGGGGCCAAAGTCGGTCAAAACGCTAAAATGGCCAAAAAGTATGCTTCAATGTCACCTTAATAAGTCAGACTGGGCTATATATGGGGCAATACTGCCTATATGGCTAAATAGGACACATATCAGGGTCGTTCAATTGCTATATGATTTTCCTGCCGGGGGCGTAATTTTTGGGTACTGGCCCGCCAAAGTTGGTGAATTTTGGGTCCAACTTTGAACTTAGTTTTTTCGCTTATTTTGCGACCTGGAAGGCTCAAATCTTGCGTGCAAAGGTTTTTGCGGACGGAGAATCGATTCCCGCTATCACTTTTGCTGCCCGACTGACCCAAGTTGCTGGGCTGGTTCCACTTTGCCGTCTGGAGGGTCATGTCGGCAACCGTTTCCTGGAGGTCCATACTAGGCTCTACTTGGCCTCTCAAAACTTTCTCTATAGGGGTTTTCTGGTGCGCCCAGCTCATTTCCGGTGTCCGTTTTGCCGTCCGACTTATCCATCTTGCTGGGCTGGTTCCACTTTGCCGTCTGGAGGGTCATGTCGGCAACCGTTTCCTGGAGGTCCATACTAGGCTCTACTTGGCCTCTCAAAACTTTCTCTATAGGGGTTTTCTGGTGCGCCCAGCTCATTTCCGGTGTCCGTTTTGCCGTCCGACTTATCCATCTTGCTGGGCTGGTTCCACTTTGCCGTCTGGAGGGTCATGTCGGCAACCGTTTCCTGGAGGTCCATACTAGGCTCTACTTGGCCTCTCAAAACTTTCTCTATAGGGGTTTTCTGGTGCGCCCAGCTCATTTCCGGTGTCGGTTTTGCTGCACAACACACCCATTTTTCTGGGCTGGCTCCACTTGACCGTCTGAGGGGTCAGGTTGGTAAGGGGTCAGGTGGTCCAAAATAAAATTTTTCAAAAGTGGTCAAATTTGGTACCAAATGAAAGCCCTAAGTGAGCTGAGCAACTTTTGTCATAGAACTGCATGCTCAAAGTGGCTGTAGAGTGCTGTGGTGGGGTGGGGTGGGGACTTAGGCGATTTTCGGTCAAAAATGAAAGTTTTCAAAAGTGGTCAAATTTGGTACCAAATGAAAGCCCTAAGCGAGCTGAGCAACTTTTGTCATAGAACTGCATGCTCAAAGTGGCTGTAGAGTGCTGTGGTGGGGTGGGGTGGGGACTTAGGCGATTTTAGGTCAAAAATGAAATTTTTCAAAAGTGGTCAAATTTGGTTCCAAATGAAAGCCCTAAGCGAGCTGAGCGACTTTTGTCATAGAAGTGCCTGCTCAAAGTGGCTGTAGAGTGCTGTGGTGGGGTGGGGTGGGGACTTAGGCGATTTTCGGTCAAAAATGAAATTTTTCAAAAGTGGTCAAATTTGGTACCAAATGAAAGCCCTAAGCGAGCTGAGCAACTTTTGTCATAGAACTGCATGCTCAAAGTGGCTGTAGGGTGCTGTGGTGGGGTGGGGTGGGGACTTAGGCGATTTTAGGTCAAAAATGAAATTTTTCAAAAGTGGTCAAATTTGGTTGGTTGGTTGGTTCTTTTTTGCGCATACATATGTAAAAGAATGGAAAACAAGAACCAAAAATGCTCCTTCGTCGCATGTAAAATACATATGAGTACTCTCAGGCAGGTTGTACAAACACGGAAACTAGCCTGTAAAATGCATATGAGTGGCGTTGAGGTTGTAAATTAAGGAAAACAAGTTGCAACAGCTTAACATATGAGCCTGTCCTACAACGAGGCTCATATTGGCGTCACAGTGCAGCCTTCTTAAAGAGCATCACTTCATCATATTAAAGAAAAAACGAATGAATAGACATAACATGTTAACATTGTGGCTTGAAAGAAATGGACAGAACGAAGTGAACTGCGACACCTCAAGTTGAACTGTACCTGCAAGCTGATGTTTCCCGAAACACCATGGCACCTACTATTTCCGGAAGCACTATAGTACAGTACACACCTACTGTATTCTCGGAACACTATGACACACACTACTCTCACATACGTAATGCTTTCCCCACATGGCTCTGAGTCAGAGCGCAAAGTGGCATGCCGTATAATGCGTATGCACAGTATAATGTCTTAGCGGCAAGATGTGTGAAGGACAATTTTGCAATGAAAAGCTTTACGTGCTATTTATATGAAGGTCAAATATCTACAAATTATATTCTGACATACGCCAATATGAGCCTCGTTGTAGGACAGGCTCATATGTTAAGCTGTTGCAACTTGTTTTCCTTAATTTACAACCTCAACGCCACTCATATGCATTTTACAGGCTAGTTTCCGTGTTTGTACAACCTGCCTGAGAGTACTCATATGTATTTTACATGCGACGAAGGAGCATTTTTGGTTCTTGTTAAAAGAAGAAGAGTAAGCCACTAGAGCGTTTCTCTTCTTGGCATTGCGTAACGGTGCTCTGTCCACAATATGCGAATGTTCCTCCGTTTGGGGGGGTCGACCAAAGCGACAGCGCACACCCCCCCCCCTCCGTTTGGTGGAGGGTAGCCAAAAAGAGGTCCCCGTTTGGTGGGAGTAGCCAACAGCCAATCAGATTGCGGAAAATCCCGCTCCGTTTGGGGGGGGGGGTCTAGCAAAGGATTACGGTAATTTTTGTTCTATTCAAAAATGGGTCCACATGTGGGGGGTCGCTGAAAGAGGTCCCCGTTTGTGGGGGGGGTCACAAAAGTGGTCCCGTTTGGGGGGGGTCGCCAACAGCCAATCAGAATGAGCCAAACTTAGCCTGCTTGAGCGACCCCCCAAAAGGGGACCTCTTTCAGCAATCCCCCCACGAAACACTTTCAGCGATCATCCCCCCACCGAAACGGGGACCACTTTTGGCTCCCCCCCCCCACAAACGGGGGAATATTCGCGTATTGTGGTCGGAGCACCGTTACGCAATGCCAAGAAGAGGAGCCCTCTAGTGGTTTACTCTTCTTCTAATATATAGGAGAAAATCATGGACTCTTAATATCAGACATGCGCTTCGAATTTGTATCTGAATAAAAATAAATAAATAATATATATACCAAAGTTTTGTTTTTTTACAATTTCAGTTGAATATTTGGCCCTCTGCCAAGCACAGCCCCAAAATCCGTTTTATCTGTTTATGGCCGCTCTGTCCTTTTTTCATCTGGCCTCCAAGAAGAGCATCTCCCGGCGACATGATGTCTGTACTCAGGTAGGTAGACAATTAGAAATGCTGAACTAACACGCTGCTTGCGCAGTGCAGGCTTGTATCAATCAACCCCCAAATTCCCCCAAATATCCCCGAATTGCTCCGAATCAGATGAGAAACTGCAAAATCTCCTCCTCGAATGCCCCGCAACCGACGCAACCCAAAACCACTGGTACCTTGACACTGGGAAAGGCCCTGGCACCGTCCTATGGGAGAATCCTCGGGATGTGGTAGTCTTACTTGGGGCATCGGGCTCCTTTAGCCGGATTGTATGGATTGGCTCCGCCATGTCCTACGGGTAATGATGATGATGATAAAGATGATGATGATGATGAACGGGGGACCTAGATGGCACCTCCGTTGGAAATCCGATGGACAGGGACCCCATCAAATGGAGATCCCCCTTACAGGTGTCCCCTGGCATGGTCAACGGCGCAAATGGGTGCTGTTCCCGGGGGCATGGCATCGCCATGTCGAATTAGACTGATACCATCCAAGTGCTTAAATTATGCTACCGAGTGGTTGTTTGCCTCTCCTCATTCTTGTCTATTCCGGCTTTTCTGACTGGCTGCTGCTAGCTAGCCAACTACGAAGACGTGTGCTGGACTTCAGATGGTTGATGTGCCTCATATAATAGCCTTCTAGGCTGATGGGCCCGGAAATCACAACAACATCACGTGATGATGAACTAACATGTTTTTGGGTTTTAAGCATATATACGTACTTCGAATTGCATTCGAATTTTTGTTTTCGTCTGTAGATAAGTTTTTCTCGAAGAAGTGACGTAAATTCCGACTGCAAAAAAGATGTTTTGTGAATGCTGGCTATTGTGCGAATTGTTGCGGCATGTAAAATGTTATCATATTTTACCAGCCAGCCACATAACATCATAATATGTACATAATCGTATGTAGTTCTAGTAGAATGAATCCTTATAATAGTATAAGGCAGTTGCTTTCAATATTTTGTAACATTAGAAAAACCGGTTTTTTCAGTTTTTCTGTCTGGAAAGGCATGCTTTTTTGCATTCCTTTGTTTTTCCAGAATTGTGTGTGTTTCCCCCATTTTTTCATGCTCTATCTATTTCAGGGTATTGCCTTCATGCAGGAATATCAGCGTCGGCGCGGCCCGCCTTGCCAGGAGACCTGGTACAACTTTGCCCGGGCCTATCACCAGGTTGGTCTTGGCTCCATGGCCATGCACTGCTATCGTAAGGTCCTGGACTTGCCCCCCGCAATTTCCGACCCCTCCTACCCCCCGGATGCCAGAGATCTGCGATTTGACCTCCGCCCACAGGCTGCCTACAATCTAAGCCTGATCTATAAGAGCAGTGGCAATGACACGATGGCTCGTGAAATGTTGCGAAAATACTGTGTGGTCTAGAGCAAGGAAGGGCTGGCAATTTTTTTGGAAATTCTTTTGTGTGCAAACGTCCCTGATGTTGAATTTTATTATGCCAAAACAAGGTGTTAATTTGAAGGACTAATTTCTGCTGGCTTTTTAAGGCTTAGTTTAGCATTAATTCTATATGTTCGTCCTTTACAAAGATTTTAAGAAAATTCGACGATTCTTTGTTTTCGAGTATCTGTTGTATATTTGGCATAATGAAATTCCACAAAATGAAATTAAGACGAGAATTTGAGGTCAAATGAACTGTTATTTGTGGCTTTAACTTAGCATATTTTATCCGTTTATTTTCAGCATTGTTTACTTGTTTGTTGAGTTGCTTGTTGATTCTTTTAAATGTTTATGTTTTTCATATATATTAAAACACAGTTGTTTGTTCGTAGGGACTAGATAGGGTATGATTATGGCTATAGATTCAGTCTACTGACTGACATGAGATTGTTGGATACTAAGTCCGACCAACGTTAGGCTTCCTTCCTTCCTGCCTTGTTGGCTCAATCGGTAGAGCGTCGGTTTACTAAGCCTGAGGTTGTGGGATCAATCCTTACCCCAATTCGGGCCCAAAAGTTTTAGTGTCGGAAATGTTCTAGGGACCCCTCATTCTACCGATTTTCTTCCATAATTGGAGGAGTAATTAATTTACGTAATCGGCCCGGTCCTCATAATTTTTAGAGGCAAGTTTTATTGTAATAAATTAGCATTTTAATAGGCCCGCTTGTTTCACCTGCAGTCGCTTAGCCTACTAATTCCTGCACAGCTGAGCTAGGGATTAACATTTAATCAATGCATTTAACTTTTAATTGATTTAAATTCTTAATTAATACTTTAACATTTAATTATTCTGTTTACTTGTCTTCGTTCACCCAATCGGTGTTGCCCTCTTCAACCGCTCTCGCACAGAAGTCATCCGTATCTCTTTTCAGGATGTCGACTTCTGCCACAATCGACCAGCCTCCGGGGCAGTTACCAATACACTCTTTGTACTGAAAATACCGTTGACATTGCGAATAAGTTGGATTTCCGCGCGGTCCGTCGACTGACATACGAGACTCCGGAAAACGTACTTCACAATCGTATCTACACTCCAACATTCCCTCTGTGTCAAATGGGCCTTCTTGTTGGGCTCTTATGCAAGCTTTTTCTATCGGACCAAATAACCATTTCTTCTCGTCTTCAGTCATTCTCTGGTCCTCTGGACAGGTTTCAATGCAGCTTTTTGCTTGGACGTACGCTTGACAGTTATCTCGGTCCAGGTACAGCATTGGACCGTGGTGGTTTTCTGAAGACAATCGCTTGACGCCTTGGCTGCATCGTTTTAAACATTTTGACCACCTTGGAGGAGTACGCGGTCGCCAGTCGCCACTGCAAAGACCGATCGTTGCCAAAGCGATAACTAGTATCAAATGCATTGGTGTTTTTAGCAGTACAAGAGCTAATACAGAACGTTTTAACTGTTGAAACGAATATTTCGTGCAATGATGGCACACTTTATTTCATTGCTTAGTTAAAGGTCTGGAATTTTTGTGATTAAATTTAATAAATTACTGCGGTTGGTCTTGTCATCAGCTTACTGGGCTGACTGAATTAATTTACGCTTGAACGATTAATCAAGGCAATAGAAATAAGCTAAAACCCTTCATAGGTTTATTCGGTGTAAAGCCAGTGTCGTGAAATATTCTGACCTCCAAATATTGGTGATGACGAAAAACAGGATCAGGAACAGGAGCAAGAAAAGGAACAAAGATCTACTCTAAACTCAGGAACAGGAACAGGGGTCAAAAAATCTCTTTGGGATCTCTTGCTGTTCTCTTTGGCAGATCACTTTTGCATGGGGAAGCTGATACCTACATTTAAAATTTTAAATTGGCAGAGGGGCCAAGGGATGGAATACTTATTTGTCCACGTGACTGCTAAAAACTGGCATATATGGGTTTTCTTGCACTAATTAATTAGTCAATTCATTAGTTAATTAAGTTAAGTTAATTAATAAGTTAGATAAGTTAAATTTTATTCTACAGCTTTTCAAGACAGTTTGAATTTTTGAATTTCTGGAATCGAATCCACAAATAAGTGTAAAGGGAGCACGACGAGGAACACGTAGGTATATAATAAGAATTCAGTGCAAATATATATTAATCTTAGTTTTGAGGATTTTATTATTTGATAGGAGGAGAGGACCTTATGAAATAACTTCATAAAAATATTTATTAATAAATAATAATTCATAATATATTAATTAATTACGTTGGAAAATGATTATATAAGAATTCAATTCAATTAAAAGGACAGTATTCTGAGAAGAGGAATTTGTTAGTTGGAAAGTTGAAAAGCGCTGTTAAAATCTTAATTACAGCTGAATGGTGAAATCTACAGGTGGGAAAAATTTCACCGGCGATATTTTTCCGGGGGGAAAATTTCACCGGTGAAATTTTTCCGGGGGGAAAATTTCTTGGAGAAAAAATTTCACCGTGACACCGAAACCAAGTTTTATTTTGAACGACTCATTTTTTGTAGTTTTTTTAGGCTTCTCTTAACACTAATTCTATCGGAACGCGCTTTGCAATGCTTTTAAAGAAAATTTCCTGATTCTTTGTTTTCGTGCATCCTATTTTATTTGGCGTAATAGAATTCGACAATCTAAAACGAAAATAAGAATTTTAGTTTAAATGAACTGTTATTTGTGGCTTTAACTTGTCATTTTATCCGTTTATTTTGAGTGCTGTTTAGTTGTTTTTCAATTTGCTTGTTGATTATTTGAACGTTTATCTTATCATATATATTAAAAAAACAGTTATTGTTCGTAGCGGCTAGGTAGGGCAGGAATTATTAATATGGCTTCATTCTGCTACCTAACGGCTGACCCCCACAAATTAACCCCCTCTCACACCGCCCCTTTATGGGTACATAGTTCTCAGTGGAGTGGCCGTTCACTCGTTAAGTATAATTTGTACATCTATGTGTTAAATAGTGATGTGGATCGGATCGGCAAAATCGATCCGATCCGCGATCCGGAGGTCGGATCGGATCGGATCGGATCGGATCGGTAGGCCTGCTGGATCGGTCCGGATCGGATCGCTTGAGTCAGGCGGATCGGCGATCCGACTTGATACCCAACATTACATAAAATTAAACCGTACCCAACGCATATTTGTGACTGAACTTAACTTCGATCACTGCACTGTTTGGTGCTTACGTTGTTAGTCCAATATTTTCCTTCTACCAACCAAACTTTATTTTGGTTTTGAGCCTCTCAAGCTAGCATTCAGTAGGTATGTAACAACTGATTGCAGGAATCTAATACTTTTACATAGTATATAATTTTATGCAATGCATCTGCCATCTGGCATCAAAGTGTAGAAGCAAGACCCGCTGCTAGTATGCTGCTAAGTCGTAATGAAAAATGAATTAATAAATGAATTAATGCATAAAGCCCGGTTCATACCTCTGTCCGTTTGTCCGTTTCTGGTTGTCCTTTAGTCCGTTTGTCCGTTTGTCCGATCACATACTGATTCATACTTTTCCGTTTTTCCGTTTGTCCGTTTGTCTGTTTGTCCGGTTGTCCGTTTGTCCGTTTGAGTTGTTGATTCATAGTTTTCCGTTTGTCCGTTTGTCCGGTTGTCCGTTTGTCCGTAAGGGATGTCCGTTTAGACTTCAACACTGCTCTACTTTTCCGGTTGTCCGTAAGCAACAAGTATGAATCAGTTTAGATAAGCAAACCAGACAAACTGACAAACGGACAAACGGAAACGGACAAACAGACAAACGGAAAGCTAGGTATGAACTGATCTGTGAGTTCAGCAAAACGGACAAACGGAGAAACTGAAATTCGGACAAACAGACAAACGGACAAACGGACAAACGGAAAGGCCCCCTTTTCATGCGTACTCTCCCTGTGCTTTTTATATGTGTGTATTTTGATTTGGGTAGCTAGCTTTTATCCTCCAATTATTTTTACACGTGTTTATGTATATATATATATATATATATATATATATATATATGTATAATATATATATGTATGTATATATATATGTATATATATATATAATATATATATATATAGGGGGGCGTATATATATGGACATTAGGCACATATATATAGGGGGGGGTACACTAGGCAGTCTTGACATGTTTGCAGCCTATATGTTTAACACATGTCTTAGCCTGTCTTAGCCTGCCTATTATGCAGGCTAAGGGTTTTCCTGTATTCTATGGACATTAGGCACATATATATAGAGGGGGGTACACTAGGCAGTCTTGACATGTTTGCAGCCTATATGTTTAACACATGTCTTAGCCTGTCTTAGCCTGCCTATTATGCAGGCTAAGGGTTTTCCTGTATTCTATGGACATTAGGCACATATATATAGAGGGGGGTACATTAGGCAGTCTTGACATGTTTGCAGCCTATATGTTTAACACATGTCTTAGCCTGTCTTAGCCTGCCTATTATGCAGGCTAAGGGTTTTCCTGTATTCTATGGACATTAGGCACATATATATAGAGGGGGGTACATTAGGCAGTCTTGACATGTTTGCAGCCTATATGTTTAACACATGTCTTAGCCTGTCTTAGCCTGCCTATTAGGCAGGCTAAGGGTTTTCCTGTATTCTATGGACATTAGGCACATATATATAGAGGGGGGTACACTAGGCAGTCTTGACATGTTTGCAGCCTATATGTTAATACCATTTCTATTTAGTTCCTACTAATTAAAATTAACAGAAATTTATTGGAAAATTTTCAAATCATGAAATATAATGAACAAATGGAAAAAACATAAAATTAAATACACAGATCCAACTATCCTGAAATTTCTTACATTCAAATACATAAATCCGGGAATCAATGCGCATAAAAAAATCATCAAACAAAGAAAAAATGAACTACATTGGAAATGGATGTTTGGTAGCCCAATACTCTGCTATTAAATTCTAATTAACTGAACATTATTTTTTATCTATCTATAACATTGCCACATACCTGTGTACATAAAAAACCTAAAAAATTTAAATAGTATTTTCTTGAATAACTGTATTCTGGTTTTACATGTTCACAGTCCATAGGATAATATTCAAGAAATTCAAACAAATCCTCAAACACTCAAACCAACAAACCATTATACAATAATTGCAATCGTAAACATAATGACACTACCGGATACATAAAGGACTCATTGAAATAAAATCAGGACAATATTAATGCTTAATACTGACAAAGCAAAAAAACATTATAATAAAATTCTACATGACAATATTTTTATTTGAATCAAATATTAGAAATGTGCATTTGAATAAATTTTTGTTACACAGGTTAGATAATTATATTTATCATGCAGAGAAATTGAGAAAATATATAAAATTGTACAACCGCTATAACTAACCTATGTTGATTTCTGCTTTAATTATAGATATTACTTTTATACTAGATTTAAAATCAATTCAACAAAAGTTATTATTGTGAAATGGCAACTTTTTCATCAAATCATCTTATAGAATATTATAGCATAAACCAGTCATGTTGACTTATCGCAAAGACAACCACATTTAGTACTGAATAGGGAAAAAATGTGAAAAAAACAATTTATACCTGAATAATATAACATTTCTATTAACACATGTAATATCCGCTTTTTTAAGTGTAATTGGGGGGGGGCGCGACGAGGGTAGAAAAATTTTATGGAAAACGACAGTTAATGAGAGAATCAATAGAATACTATTTGCTAATGCATCAACATTCTAGCCTGCAAATGAACGTAACACGTTAGCACAAGGAACATTATACTACAAGATCCCTGGAACAATTACATTACAAGATCAAGGTATACACAGATATGTCAACGAACAACAAATACATAAAACAATTTGTTGATATCATACATTTTAAAAACCCAACAAAACAATAACTAAAAATAACAATGATTTTATAAATGCCTAAATTCATTATACATTTATTTTTATCATACAGATTTCTTTTAAAACAACTATAAAATTATTTCTTCTAAACCAATTACAAAATTGTCGTTAAAATTAATCAAATTAAGTACTATTTTTTCTCAAACCGTGAAACACTGAATTTAGTTCGAGGAAATCTATATATTAATTTTTTCAACAAGCATTTGATGCAAATTTAACAACTTGTTTGCAGTAACATCAAAATTTAAAACTAATACTTGATCCTTTTAATAATTTCATAATCATAGAGACATGCTAGAGTAATGCAATTGGCAACTTATATGTAAATAGCCGTTCACACAAGGAAACATTACATTGTTTATGTGAAATTGTAATTTACAAAATCATTGCAAATTTAAAGTGACCAAATAAGAAAAATCATATTTACAAATGAAAGTGAAAACAAACGGAACCTATATGATCCATTCACATCAATATAATGAAAATAACAACGAAAACAGAAACGAATATAACCAGTAAGAAAATAAAACCAACAAATACAACGTAAATTATTGCACAATATTGCTGACAATAATTCCAGATCCAGAATATAATATACGTCTAAGTAACCTGAGCGTCAGATGCACCATCTGAAGTATTAACAGTAACTTCATTGCTATTCTGGTCGGCACGCTGGGGATGAGCGGCGCTGATTACAGCTTGAGTTAGTGGAAAATTCCTGAGATAATCATCGTCCTTGTCGGCAAGAAAAGATTCATCAGTGTTCACTGATTTCGAAACCATCATTCTGAAATCATCAATTTATACTGACGTCTTCTAATAACCAAATATTTTTGGTCATTAATACCAACTAACTCAGGCTAGCCATACGGTATCCTAAGATTTCAAAAAAATGCAGTAATACACCTTTAGTACAACTGTATTTAGCTATACTACTAAATGTAATTATAAAAAATAATAGTTAAGAAAATACAAAATAAATGCATATTATGAATTAAACCTTAATGACATGTTCCCTTGTTTAGTCTTAATCCGTTAACTTAACACTGCTTTAAGCTTTGCTGTCCCTCACTTCGACTACTTTTTAACCTTTAATAAGTATGAAATCTTATGGCATTGATTCAAACATTCTGAACTTATTGATTAAATTGCATTTAACTGAATTGATTGAAAGATAGTTACAAGCACAAACACCGTTTATTTTGGTAGCAAATGTAGAAATTGTAATTCCTGCTTTTTGATTATCACGAAGAGTGACTAATTATCTTTCCTTTCAATTTTTACTTAAAAAATCAGTGCAAATATCAGAAAAATATTCAATAGTGATCGCAGAGTAAACTTAAAAAATATTTCAAATATTTTCTCTTTTACTGAAAGCTCAGGTAAACGATCACAAATGTACATACACTAGCTAAATTTACAAATTTGAACTTAGACAAAAATCTGTTAATCAAACTACAAAAAGAAAAATATACATAGAACTGACATGTCTATCCAACCAATGAAAACATGCAACTAAACTGACAAATTTGGAGCTGTTATAAAATACGAAAAAAGGTTAAACTAAACAGGAACTTTTTTCTTCAAATTCGCCTAATTCGCCATGATATCATAGAAATCTGCCGTCACTATGGTCATAAAATTTTCATCACAACCACGACCGCCCACGTGTACGCACAGATACCCGATCGACTACGAAGCCTCGATTGCGTCCAACTCTGCCCTATGTTGACGTGTACACAAACACTTTGTATCGCCAATGGTCCTACACAAAAACCTTTTATAGGCAATATTAACGTACGAATCACTACAAGAGTTTTGCAGTAATACAGTACAAAAATTTATTTGGAATTATAATAAAGTTCACTTCACGAAAATATTCTTAAAGAGGGCATGTATTTTCAAGAAACTTTTCATATATGCATTTGTAAATAGAGATAACCTTTTATTTCAATTAAAGAAAAATGAAATTTAAAACAAAAAAATTTTGAATAAACAAGAAAAGAAAAACGATAGCTTTATTTTATTGCCTTCATAACATTGTAACAGCTGATATGATCTTATCATTAGAGACTGACCTTTGCCCATCAGTTTGCCACTAGACTAGCACAAGCACAAACTAACAGCTGTCTTTCTTCAAAGTTGGCAATCAATGTTTTGTCAGTCAAGTCTCATAGTATACGAATTGTTGTCACTATTGCCATTGATATATGGACCTTACTGACGAACCGCCCATCGATATAAGCTGATATTTACGTACAAGTTTTACTATGCTTGCCATGTCTAATCAACTGACAAAATATGAAAATTGGTTTTCAAGGTTGTCCGCTGACAACGGCTCAATATCTGAACTACTCAGAAATCGACTCATATATATATATATATAAATATATAAATATATATATATATATCTACATATGCATGTATATAACATAAATAAACAGACAAATTTGGGAAATTTTTAAAAATTGTTTATTTTCGGCAGTTTAAGCATCCTACGTATAGAGTGGAAAACGCGGTTTTCTTGTATTTAGAGCAAAACTAGACCCATTTTAAGGCACAAATAAGCATTTTTTGCCAAAATTGAAAATTTCGCTTTAAATGGCATCATGTCCGATTTCGACCCCCTGGAGCACCCACAACAGAACGAACCCAGGTAAAACCTATATATACCAGTTTAATCTATAGGCTCTATTAAACAAATGTATGTATTAGTCTGACCTTTTCTGCTAAAGAAAAATATGCAATTTTGGAAAATGGGTTTTATCCCGCCAACTCTAGGTCACCCCAGGTCCCACCGGAGGGGTCAGAGCGGTATGGCATATATCATAGTGAAGCGCAACACTTACCCTACATGTAGGTACATATAATCCGTTTTGGTCTAGGTCTTTCCAGTAGTTCAGGGTGGCCAGGCAAAGTTTGACAAATTTCGGCACTTGGACGGACCAAAATTTTCAAAAACTTCAAAGTCCCAAAAAATTGGAAGGAAGTAGCGGGGGCAACAATAATACACCCTCCAGGGTAGTTTTGGACGCTCTCAAGATAGGCTATTAAAATCCTATAGCTCATACTGGTAAACCCGCACTGTTGGTGGGTTTCCCCCCCCCGCATATTCGAGTGGGTTTTTCCCGCATGACCAGGCCCGCACCCAGGATTTTGAAAAGGGGGGGTCCAAGGTAAAATGCAACGGGGGTCTGGGGGGCTAGCCCCCCAGAAGTTGAAGAATTTTTGCCAAAAACAGTACATTGGACGTTTATTTCTAGCAAAAAGCAAATAGCGCCGAAGGCGCAAAATTTTTTTAAAATAACTATTTTTACCATAAAAATAGCAAAAATTTTCCATTTTGTCATCCCAAAAGGGGGGGTCTAGACCCCTTGAACCCCCCTCCCTGGGTGCGGCCTTGCGCATGACTATACTGTCATTCACTAAATAAAAGGCCGCGTCACTGACTTAAATTTCCTCTTGTCTCTGACTGTGATATGCCCTTTTGTTTACACAAGGCACCTTTACTACATATAGCGCGGCGGGGGAAAAACCCCAATCCGATATGCGAGAAAAAACCCATCGCCAGTGTAAGTCGCCCATATATATGAGCTAGATCGGCTTTTAATAGCCTATCTTAAAGAGCGTCCAAAACTACCATAGAAGGTGTATTATTGTAGCTCCCGCTGCCTCTCAGCAAAGTTTTTGGGACTTTGAAAATTTTGGTCCCCACATGGGGGCTGGGCTTATTCTACAGGGGGGGCCCTCCCCATAAACACCCTTCCCCCCAAGAAAAGTGGGTGCCCCTCTTGATACCAACTTTTGCCCTGAAAAAACATTGCTCAGAAGGCAAAATTTTCCAGTCGATTTTAGCCTATTTAAGCACTAAATCCGCTTATTTTTTGGCGATTACTATAAAAATAGCGCAATTTTTAGAATGTTTTTAGAAAAATTTTGAAAATTTTTGCCCCCCCCCCGAGGGGCCCACCCCCCAAGAAAAATTGCCTAGAATAAGCCCAGTGGGGGTCAGATGGGGTCAACTTTGGGGGGGTCACCCTGAACTACTGGAAAGACCTAGCCCAAGACGGATTAGTTTCACAGAGGATATGCCCCGAACTTCACGATGGTGTATGCAATTTGGCTCTAGTACCCGTGGTGCGACCTGGGGGAGACCTAGACTCAGCGGGAAAAAACCCATGTGCGGGAAAAACCCCAAATTTCAAAATGAAATTTATTTCTAACCATTAGCAGCAAAAAAATTATTAACAATCTATAATTTCAACCTTTATTAAAAGATTTGAAATACATTGTATATATATATATATATATATATATATATATATATATATATACGTATATATATATATATGGCGCGGCGGGAAAAACCCAGTCCGAGATGCTGTAGAAAAAACCCATCGCCACTCTAAGTCACCCATATGAGCTAGATCGAATTTTAATAGCGTATCTTAAAGAGCGTCCAAACTACCCTAGAGGGTGTATATATTATTGTAGCTCCTGCTGCCTCCCAGCAAATTTTTTCGGACTTTGAAAATTTTGGTTCCCAACATGGGGGTCAGAGAGGGTCAACTTTGGGGGGTCACCCTGAACTACTGGAAAGACCTAGTCCAAAATGGATTACAGTTTCACAGAGGATATGTCTTGAACTTCACGATGGTGTATATATGCAATTTGGCTCTAGTACCTGTGGTGCGACCTGGGGGTGACCTAGCCTCGGCGGGAAAAAAACCCATGTGCGGGAAAAAACCCAAATTTCAAAATGAAATTTTTTTCTAATCGCTTGCAGCAAAGGAAAACTTCACGCATTTCGTAGCTCAGCAGAGCCTCCTGATTAATTTGGAATAGATTTTACCTAGGTTCGGCCAAAATCTGAGATGGTGCCATTTCAAGCCAAATTCTCAAATTTCGCCAAAAATCGCTAATTTTTCACTAAAATAGGTCGGGTTTGGCTTTCAATGCAATAAAAACACGTTTTCTATGTGATAGGATGCTTAAACTGCAGAAATTAAGCAAATTTCAAAAATTTCCAAAATTTGCCTATGTTTATACGTATAATATATACGTGTTAAACATACGAAATTTTCAAAAGTTCAATTTGACATGAATTTTTGCAAAAATATTGATATATTTTGATTCAGATGTTCTAAACATGACCAGCTCTTTCGAATGGTAATAGTCAAAACTGTTCTAGCATGGTTGCAGCAAAAAATTCGGCTGGGTTTTTTCCCGCCCATGGTTTTTAGCAGATTTAGTTAGGTTTGGGAACCATAAGCTTTAGCATATTTTGCAACTAAATTTAAGCAAGCTGATTAACCAGCTCGTTCACAAAATAAAGTTTTACAGATTTTTTGACCAACTTTTTTTCAACTTTTAAGCTATTTTAGAATTTTTTCAATTTTCAAAGACAATCGTGGCGAACGAGTTGTTTAATGAACCTGCCTAAATTTAATTGCAAAACGTTCTCAAGTTTAAGGTTAAATTAATATATCATAGGGGTCGCGGCAGCGACCCCTATATATAATATGTGTGAAAAGTGGCTGGAGACAGTGTAAAATAAGCTGCGCAGAAGCTGCGCAAAATCCTGCGCAGATTTTATGCGCAAATTGTAGAGCACATCGAGTTTAGTATGTCTGTGAAGTTTCAGCCCCGTATCACTTACCGTTAAAAAATTGCGCACCGGACCGGTTATGGCGACGATGTTTTTTTCCGGTTTCTCCTATTTGATGGTTGTATTGTACATAATGTTCGCCGCTTTCACGTGATCTGCAGCGGTGGGCCAACCTAAAGAGCTATAGGGTCTAGTGGTACCCTCTAAGAATTTAAGAATCACAACTTTTTTGCGCCGCAGCTGCGCCACAGCGCCACAGTGGCGCCGCAAAGTCGGCTCATAGCAAAAGTGACCATTTTTGTGGTCGTTGCTCAGGTCGAACGTTACGAGCTGGACCTGATTTCTTTTTATATTCAGAAATTACATATATTGAACTCACTAACGGTCCAGGTTGCGTTTCTCTATCACTTCCCTAGCGACCACAGTGGCTCGTCAAAAATGGAGAAAATTCGAAAAATGAAAAATCGAAATTTCTCGCTGTGTATTCAACTTAGAAAGCTCATTTTTTTCATACAAAGGTTTTCTGGCACGGCGAATTGATTCCCGTAAGCAGTTTTGCCGTCGGACCCACCCATATTGCTGGGCTGGTTCCACTTTGCTGTCGGGAGGGTCAAGTCGGTACCGACTTCCAAGAACACCATATGGGACTGTGCATAGCCTCTCAAAACTTTGTCCATAGGGGTTTTCTGGTGCGCCCAGCTCATTTCCGGTGTCTATTTTGCCGTCCGACCCACCCATTTTGCTGGGCTGGTTCCACTTTGCTGTCGGGAGGGTCAAGTTGGTACCGACTTACAAGAACACCATAGGACTGTGCTTGGCCTCTCAAAACTTTGTCCATAGAGGTTTTCTGGTGCGCCCAGCTCATTCCCGGAGTCCGTTTTGCCGTCCGACCCACCCATCTTGCTGGACTGGTTCCACTTTGCCGTCGGGAGGGTCAAATCGAAACCACTTCCTGGAGGTCCATAGTAGGCTTTACCTGGCCTCTCAAAACTTTGTCTATAGGGGTTTTCAGGTGTGCCCAGCTCATTCCCGGTATCCGTTTTGCCGTCCGGCGTGCATATATTGCTGGGCTGGTTCTACTTTGCCGTTTGACGGGTCAGTCGGGTGGGAGGGTCAAATGGTCGAAAATAAAGTTTTTCAAAAGCGGTCAAATTTGGTAACAAATGAAAGCCCTAAGTGAGCTGAGCAACTTTTGTCATAGAACTGCGTACCCAAAGTGGCCGTAGAGTGCTGTGGTGGGGTGGGGTGGGGACCTAGGCGCATATATAGTTTCCTTTGGGGGGGGGTGGGGGTATCCCCCCCAAAATTTTCGACCAAATTTACCCCCCCCCCCCAGATTTTTTGACTTACCCTTCCCCAACTTTTGGCTACCCCCCCGAACCCCCCCCCACCGATTTTTGGACCCAAAAAGTTAGCTAAATTTGGTCGAAAAATGGTCATTTTTTGAAAAATTTTCCTAAAATTTTGACCTAAAATCGCTTTAAAACGGTGCAGAATCGCCTAAAACGTTAAAAATAAGCATTGTTTTGAAGAAAAAAGGGCTAAATTACAGAAAATTTTGCATTTTTTGGCCATTTATCGAAATTTCTGAGGTCCAAATTCTGGGGGAGGGGGTTCGGGGGGGGGTACCCCCATCACATTTCGGAGGTCAGCCAAGATTTACCCCCTCCCCGAGACCCTAAGTTCCAGGGAAACTATGCTTAGGCGATGTTGGGTCTAAAATAAAATTTTTCAAAGCGGTCAAATTTGGTATCAAATGAAAGCCCTAAATGAGCTGAGCAACTTTTGCTGTGTCGGATTTACGCTTTTCTCAACCGGAATTTAAAGGATAGACATTGGCCCAACACACATATTATCCCCTTTTGTGCGGAGCATTTTTGTTACTTGTCTATATATATAATTGAATTTAAGTCGAAATTTACTAAATCTCCATTTTTGCGAAATTTTGCCAAACTCCAAAAAAATTCCAAAAGGTAGAACAGGACGAAATAAAACCTGAATTTTTGGGGGAATTAAATATACAAAAATATAATCCAGCCCAAGGAAAGTATAAAAAATTTATAAATGATTTTTTTCGGGCGCAGTAGTATCGCCACTTTTGCTTTGAACAGTGAAAACCGGGGGGGGGGGGCTCGGCCGGGCACTGAACCTTCTCACCCCTCCCCCTGCGAAAAGTGAGACAGCCAATTTGGGGGAGGCGCAACGAGCTCCCCCAGACATCCAAAACAAAACAACTAACAATAAATAGTGACGAAGAAGTCTCCCCCTCCACCCACCCAAATTTGACAGACCCAATTTTTTGAAAATTTGTGAAAACATTTTTACCCCCCCCCCCACCCCAGACCCAAAGTTCTAGGGAAACTATGTCTTCCCCCCACCTCAAATATCGTTCTAGTCTAGATGGAAGTGGGAAGGGGTATTTTTTGCGCCCCCCCTCCACTGAATTTTTTCTGCATCCTGTATTATTTTTGAAAACACGATAATACGACAGAGTTCAATTTTGTGATGGACACAGCAAAGTTTAAGACCAAGCCTCGCCCCCCCCCAAGTTTCTACAAATTCAAATTTCGTAGGGATAATGAACACCTCCTGTATTGCACACTCAATCTTTTCTCAGCATCCTATATAATTTTTTTGGACACTACACTATATCATTCTTCAGTTTTGCAGGACCATAGATTCCAAAAATGCGTTCAAATTTTCAGATAATCAATGGGGGAGCTAAGCCCCTTTTTACGTTGTTTTCGATTTTTTTAAACTTCCATAAAAATTTTATTGACGATGTCAACAATTTTCCACGATAGGTTAGCACCCCATTGAATTTTTAAAATTCCATAAAAAATTTTCTTAACGATGTCAACAATTTTCCTGAATAGGTAAGCATCCCAACAAATTTTTCCAAAAGGGGGGGGGCTCCGCCCCCCCCCTTCCCCTAAAAGTTGGTAATTGTCAATTTTAATTGATCCCTGCAAGCCAGATTAATTTTCCTGAATAGTTTTGCACCCCAACAACTCATTTAAATTCCATAAAAATTTTCTTGACGATGTCAACAATTTTCCTGAATAGGTTAGCATCCCAACAAATTTTTCCAGAAAGGAGGGGGGGGCTCCCCCCAGGGGCGTATCCAGGGGGGTGGTCCAGGGGGTCCGGACCCACCCCTTTTTGAGCCCTGACCCCCCCATCTTCGGTGGCAGGTGATCATTTTTCACAAAATATTGAAAAGCAAATTAAAATAGAAATTTCGCTCCTGAGCCGCGATTACTGTGTTCATTTACATTATTCTGAACTTAAACGCGTGTATATATATATAAAAATCAAAATTCAATCATTTATTGGAACACGTTATTTCAAATTCAGAAATAGTGAGTCATATATGTTTCTATGTACATTAAAAGCAGGAGATTCAGTCTAGGTTTTTTGGTCAAAAGTCGTTTGCAGAAATGAACAATAGTTTTGACGACGCCAAAATAAAAATAACGAAAGAATGACCAAGCCAAAACGTGGAAATAGCACCAAATTTAAAAAAATAAATATATAATCAGGCCAAAACGTGAACACCCAAAATTACAGAACACCCCCCCCTTTCAATTTCAAATTTAAAAAAAACAATGCAAAGTTTCTATTATGTTTTAACAGTGATTTTTAAAAATCTCACATTTTGGGGGCTGCCGCCCCAATCCCCTGCTCTATATTGTCTTTGTAATTTATGTTAAGCTTCGACAAAGTTTGAATTAATCAATCAGTATTAAGCCGTGCATAGATTACGAGACTTCATGCATTGCATTCCTTCCTTCCATTGCATTTTTGATGCATGTGTCTCATACCTTTTCGCTGAAAATTTTTTGAAAACTTTCTTCGAATTTTCTCGGCATGCGAGCTACCGATCCGAGCATCAGTATTTAAGAACTTTTATCACGTAAATGCTAAAAACTTCTCGGGATAGATCTGGATGGCAGTCCCGTCATCGCGATTTGAAGATAAGAAAAGTAGACAGGAAAAACAGAAAAAGGCATATATATCCATAAAATTTCGCGAGTGCGTATACATACGTATATATATTTCCAACGTTTTCACCAGATTTTCGGATAGAAAAAGTCTAAAGTGCCATTCGATTTTAGCAAAAATTTCTTGTTTTGCCCTCAAAAAGTGTTAATTTTTTAAAATTTTCTTGTTTCTGCAAAATGAAAGAAATTAAAGATTTGAAGAATGATTTCATCCAAAAAAACAAAAACTTTCTTCTGGGGGGCACCGCCCCCCAGACCCCCCAATGCTATTCTGTCATTCTGATTATTGTTAATACTCAGTAATGATACATACATAATAGACACTCATATTTCTTAGTGCGTATATACGTGAGTTAGAGTACGTATATATATATACGTGCGGGACAGTGTGAATTATGAAGCAACACACGCCAGCACACAGGAGAATGAGTATGTGCTTCGCTTGTGCAGTCTATTGTTGAACTGAACTGGATAAAAAAGTTCAGTTGGGTGGTCCCGGGCATAGGTGTGGCTGGCGAAAAAAGTGGGGGTGGGGGTTTGAAAAAAATATTTCAAAAATTTCCGATTTTTTAGCCTAGCCAGAATAGAACAATTTACTCCTCCGCAACTCAAATATGTGGTACATATATGACGATTTTATTTAAAAAACCATTTTTATCTGAAAACATTGGTTAGACTTTGGGTACACAATTTTCGAAAATTTACGAGCTGTACAATAGACTCCAAACATACGTTCAAATTATCAGATAATCAATGGCATAAATTTTTAAAATTTCATAAAACTTTTCTAGACAATATCAACAAATTTTCCTGAATAGGTTTGTACCCCAACAACTCAGCCCCCCCCCAAATTTTCTATAAATTCAAATTTCTTACGTATAATAAAAATGCGTTTTATTTTTCAGATAATCTTTGGGGGAATTTTTATAATTCCATCAAAATTTTCTATACATTGTCAAAAATTTTCCTGAATTGTTTAGCATCACAACAAAATTTTCCAAAAAAAGGGGGGGCCCCCCCCCCCCCACCCCCCCCTTCCCCTAAAAACCAGATTAGGACTATTTTCTCCTCCCCAACTCAAATAGACGTCTTGTCTGAAAAAATTGGCTACAATTTGGTTATATGTATTTCAAAAATTTCCTATTTTTATTTAAAAAATACTAGAAAATTTCCGAGCTGTAACAAAGACCCCAAAAAATGCGTTCTAACTTTCAGATATTCTTTGGGGGGAATTTTTAATCGTTGGGGAGTATTGGATACAGTTTAGTTATACGTATTACATAAATTTCCTATTCTTATTTCAATTTTCCTGAATTGTTTTGCATCCCAACAACCCAGCCACACCTACTTCCCCTCCCCTAGAAGGTCTGGACCCCCTCCCCCCCCCCTCAAAAAATTTCTCCAAAATCAAATTTCTTATGGATAATTGACGATATCAACAATTTTCCTGAATAGGTTAGCATCACAACAAAATTTTCCTAAAAGAGGGGGGGGGCTCCGCCCCCCCACCCCCCCCCCTTCCCCTAAAAACCAGATTAGGACTATTTTCTCCTCCCCAACTCAAATAGACGTCTTGTCTGAAAAAATTGGCTACAATTTGGTTATATGTATTTCAAAAATTTCCTATTTTTATTTAAAAAATACTAGAAAATTTCCGAGCTGTAACAAAGACCCCAAAAAATGCGTTCTAACTTTCAGATATTCTTTGGGGGGAATTTTTAATCGTTGGGAAATTTTTTATAAATCCATCAAAATTTTCTAGACATTGTCAACAATTTTCCTGAATTGTTTTGCATCCCAACAACCCAGCCACACCTACTTCCCCCCCTAGAAGGTCTGGACCCCCTTCCCCCCCCCCCTCAAAAAAATTTCTCCAAAATCAAATTTCCGAGCGGGGGGGGGGGGGGCACCTCCCCCCCCTTCCCCTAAAAACCAGATTAGGACTATTTTCTCCGCCCCTTTGCATCGCAACAACCCAGCCACACCTACTTCCCCCCCCCAATAAGGTCTGGACCCTCTCCCCCCCCTCAAAAAAATTTCTCCAAAAACAAATTTCTTATACTCGAAAATTTCCGAGCGGGGGGGGGGGGGGGGTGGGGGGGGGCACCGCCCCCCCCTTCCCCTAAAAACCAGATTAGGACTATTTTCTCCGCCCCAACTCAAATAGACGTTTTGTCTGTAAAAATTTCCAACGCTGTAACAAAGACCCCAAAAAATGTGTTCTAACTTTCAGTTAATCTTTGGGGGGAATTTTTAATCATTGGGGAAATTGTTATAAATCCATCAAAATTTTCTAGACACTGTCAACAATTTTCCTGAATTGTTTTGCATCCCAACAACTCAGCCACACCTACTTCCCCCCCCCCTTAGAAGGTCTGGACCACCTCCCCCCCCCCTCAAAAAAATTTCTCCAAAATCAAATTTCTTATGGATAATAAAAACCTTCTGTATTGCACACCCAATATTTTCTCAGCATTCTATATAATTTTTTTGGACACTACACTATATCATTCTTCAGTTTTGCTGGTCCATAGTTTCCAATAAAGCGTTCAATTTTTCAGATACTCAATTGGGGGGATCGAAGGCCCCATTTTCATTGTTTTTGAATTTTTAAACTTCCATAAAAATTTTCTTGACAATATCAACAATTTTCTAGGATAGGTTAGGCCCCCATTCAATTTTATCAAAAGGTTACACTTTTTTGCATACAGCCATACTCTCGTTCTACTCCTCCCCGCTTAGCCTGCCTTGCCAATCCCCCCAACCCCCGACTTCAAAGGATGCCGACAGCCTGACACAGTATTAGCTAGGTTTTGACAGGCTAATGCGGTACGC
>JASAND010015937.1:0-46328 GCA_030248195.1 Trissonchulus latispiculum
TTTTTTTTTGCTTGTGACCCAGCATTCCAGGCACTCATCTGAGGCCCCTCTATGCTGCCTCTCCGTATTCCGCAAGCGGACAAGAGACGGAGAGACGAAGGTCAAGGATAGAAAACAAGACCCCCAAGCCAAGCTGGCGTACGGTTATTTCGGACACACCCAGGGCAACGTATGTCGCTTACCGACATATGCTGCCCCCCGCATGCCAATAGTGCCTAAGATGGCTGAAGCCTTAGTAAGCCTGCTTGGGAAGGCAGTGGTCAAAATAAAGGCTGCAGAAAAGGGTCGGAGGGAAGGCCAAGCATCAGACAGGAAAGGAGGGAAAGTCCGCGATTGCATTATTTTGTGCTGTGCCAACACTTTAAGAAAGTACCCTATGCAGGTAACCGGTTTGTTATGGCTTGGAATTTGGCATGGCCTGAGAAGCAGGGACGGACACGGAAAGACCTTTTTCACTCGCCATGCCAATCCCTGCTCCGCGGCAAACCTCTACTATACAACTTACTACCTGTATTTATTTGGCAATTTATAAATTACAAAAGGACATCAAGACGAACTTAGCTGAGAACTCCATTTCCTGCAATTAAACCACCTTTTACCACGAGATACATAGCTGTGGTGGTAACCATGTATGTGTATTCCAAAACCAGTGCCACATATTTGTCTGACATGACTTTTTCCTTTCATCCCATACTTCCTAGTTTATACCATATCTCCACAAGTAACATGGATAATATAACCAAAGCCAAGAGGAGTGCTAAAATTAACCGCGGACGTTATATGACACTGTTATAGAGGAGCCTATTTTTAGAATTCCAGTTTATCATAATATTGCGTTAAGAACTGCTTTAGCTTAGGTTAACGTATTCCTATACTAATCTGTATTTTACTTGCCAACTCACAGAACAGAGGTTGGTATTAGAATGGTTTTAATTGATGTTTTTAAAAGGCAACGACCTTGTTTTACTGCTAGGACTCTTTCATTTTTGACTTTTGCAGGTCTCGTTGTTGCATAAATTAGAAAATAAATAGAAAAACTTTTTAAACTTATCTTAACACCACCACCTTCCAGAAGTACGCGATCAAATCTCCGAAACAATAGCTAGTTTCATTAAAACCTTGTAAAACCTTAACGACTAATTCTGAATAGGAGATTAGCTATGAATTGGAACGGCGAAGTATCTAAATATTGAAGTTATAAAGTGTAATCTGATTAACAAACTCCTTGCATTGCGCCTACTCTTGGTATTGGGTCTTTGGGAGGCAAAAGGAGTGAAACCAGTGTACCAGATATCCGTGGGATTATACTAGTAGACCCCCGTTTTATTACATAAAGAAATGTTCTACCGGAAGGATTGAAAATGCGTTTATGCTGTAAAATCTGGAAAACAAGTGAATATTTTGATTTAATGTAGCTTCGTAATATGCATGGTCGATTCTGCCTATTAATGTTGTATTGTGTAAAAATTACAAACCGGACAGTACTGGGGTTTGAGCATTGTTAGGCAATGTCAAACCCTGTAAGTGGCTTATTTTTCTTCTTAAGGTGGTGATTCCCTTTGGTCACATAAAGTTTGCACCTTTATTACTCATTCATTACTTGGAGTTAAGAAGCCATTTTTATATCAAAATGTAGCTTGACATTTTCTCTTTTTAATGCATGCCATGAAACTAATGTTGCTTTTCAAAAGTATTTTTAACACATTTTAGAAGAAGTATAATTTTCCAAAATTTTTGCAGACTCAAGTAAATTTTTTCGCAAGACATCGGTTATATCATTCGATAGCTCCATCAAATAGCTGGGGACGATTTTTTATTTATTGTGAAATCGCTCTTCGTTGTAGAGAAATAAGCTGAAATGTGTGCGTAACCTGTATTTTGCCTACTTTTTCCAAATTTGTCAAGCGATTACTTTAGCTAGAAAGCAGCAATCGAGCCAACTAAAAAATCGTCCCTGGGTATATTTGTGCAGAACGTGTTAAGGTAAGTAGCAGCCCTCCAGTTTGCATGGTGAATGCTCCACAATCTTTGGAAAAAAATTGGTCGCGTTTTTGCAAAAACTACATTTTTTATGATAGCAGCCTACAGGATAGCAATTGGAAGACGATCATGTATCGGATAATTTGTCCCTGTGAGACCTTCATATCGACGCCCTTAGTTTGATTTTACGGTTTGCGTAGTTCAAGAAATGTTGGATTATTTGATTTCTGCAAAAATGACAAGTTTTCGACGCCAAAACAAGAAAATCGGCTATATCTCACGGTAGTGAAAAGATAGAAAGTTACTTTAAGAAGCAAAAATATGAAGCTCAATGAGATCTTTCGAATGAATATATTCATAACTGTGTAGCTGCTGTCAAACTTTCAGAAATTAGAAAAAACCGCCCTGACCGGAAATCTCAAATTTTTGAATCGGGCTTGCGCGGAGGGCGTTAGAACGCTAAAACAACTTATTTCGGAAAGTTTCGTCAAATTTCTTCTTCATTTATGCCTCCAACCAACAATATGTGACCAAAAGGAATCACCACCTTAAGTATAGAATAATTACGGGCTCTAGCTTATATGATTTGTAAACTTACTGCGCGCTATGCATAACAGGTCCTATCAAATCCTACTTTAATGGGCCGACCATTTGGGCTCAACCGATGTAGCATCTGTCGACCAACAAGTCTGCCCATACCCACTATGGATATACCCAACAGAAGCTCTTCAGCTAAATTAGATTTAAGAGCCAGATGTATTATTGTAGAATATTTTATATCATTATCCTAGCGGTGAGGCAGTATGGTACTTGCAGAGTTATTGCTCTCGTCCATTCTTGCTTACACCCAAGCGCTGGTGCACATTTCTAGAAACGTCACTACAGTTTGGGAACGTATTCAAACTTAAGCTTGGTTCGATTGTGCCTGGATGGCTCAATTGGTAGAGCGTTGGCCTAGCTCGCCAAAGGTTGTGGGTTCGATCCCCAGCTCAGTCCCGAATTGTTCGGGTTGGAGGTGCTGCAGTGCCAATTATTTCTTTCATTCTATCATGTTTAGGATCTTTGTTCAATGAAGCATCCTGGGGTCACCAACCTTAGATAGTAATCAACTGTTCACGGTAGAGATTGAAACAGGCATCAAAATTAACAAAACATGCACTATTTACTGCGAAAGATTAATGTTTCTGCTGGATGAACATTTTCAGTAATTGTAAACCTTCCGCACCGCCAATGAGTTTACAACGGAATTTTTGCTTGCCTACTATCTATAATATGCATACAAATAATTGTACGAGTAGTTTAATATAATATTCGAGCAATTTACTTTTACAGTGCTAATAATGTTTCTACTAGAATGAGTAAATAAAGATACATATTGGCAATTCGTTTCTACATTTGTTTATGCATTGAGAAATACTTGCTGGGTTTCTAATTATTAGGGTTCAATTATGAATCTGAATAAAAAAATACTTAGAGATTTGAAATTGCCATTCTACATTACCACATTACTACCTGAGCATAAGTGGGTAATAATAAGTACAGAAAACTCATTGGAATGCTCTTAAAGGAATGAAACAGTTTACGCAGAAATCAAACGGGCATTGTTGTAAAGCTTTTCCCCTGGAAAAATCTTCGTCTTGCCACAGGACCTGGGGTGCCGGTGCTCATCCCCAGATTCTCAGCCGTAGAGCCAGGAGTGCCATATCTGCATCCGTGGAAGGGGGGCTGGCCCTTCTACGCAGACTCATGTTACCTTCCCATCGTAGTAGTATACCCATTTACCGACCAATTAAGGATGAATAGCTGGGTTGGCTGGAGTCGAGAAAGCATTGTGACCTCCGTGGATCGAACCACCGACCGTAGAATTGGAAGTTCTAACCAACACCCTAACCAACACCCTCAGACCAGACCACTCGGCCAGCTCGACTCTATTCATGATGTAGTGCATTTTTATCGAGCAAACTGCGTGTCAGGGCCCGTTACGCATTACACCTGTTACCCTGAGGCGCAGCAGGAAAGTGCAGAGTCTTTTGACTCGAGGAATTTGGGCCTCAGATGGATGATTGGAAGCAGACCCTTCCCTTTTGTGCACCGACCTTATACCCATTGAGTCAACAAGGCTAAATTAACGTCAGTTTAATGTGTGTTGGCCATTTTGGCCCATGTCAAGATAAAGGTTACAATCTCCAGTACCCCCCCCCCAGAAAAAAGGAGGTTCTCAAATTTTTTTCATGCATTTGCATCCAGGACTTTGATTTGTACGTGACAACGTTGCGGATCCTTTCCTTCAGCAGGTACTTCAGCAGACATGATTTGTTTATATTATGTATATATGTATCTCAGTCATAAAATTTGTAGCATATAACCGGGATGTACTGGGGGGGGGTCCTCCTGGCTTTTCTCTTAAATTTAGACTGAAACTTGTGTGTATGAAACATTCAATATCCACAATATGGGTATCAATCGAAAACTGACGACAAGAACAACAAATTTGTCCTAGATCTAAGTACAGACAATGCACATAATTTTCGGCACACCCAGACTCCAGAACCTCAGAACCTCCAGCAAACACTTAAAACTAGGCAGTAGAGGATCAAATCCCCTGAAAAATGTTCAGGACCCCCAGAACCCCAAGAACCCCTTAAAAATTTGAAACTAAATATATGTAGTCGCGGATCAATTCTCCTTGAAAAGTTTAGAACCCCCAAGAACTCCGATAACCCCCATGAAAAGATCAAATATAGATCAGTTATAGATCAAATCTCTACAAAAAATTAAGAACCCCCAGAACCCCCAGAACCACCATGAAAATAAAAGCTGCAAGAAAATCAAGTGGTAGATCAGAACGCATCAAAAAGTGACTTTTATCTTGACATGGGCCGACATTTTTATACAGAATTCGGCTCGATTGGAACAACGAATCCCATTTCTTTTGATGAAACATAATGGTCAATTGTTTTTAGTTGACTAAAATGACTTTTAGTGCGACTAAAAGGAGTGGACAAACTATGAATGCTTACAGCCGACAACATAAACTGCAGACTAGATTCAGAAATGTCGGTAACAAGATACTTCAGCAATCCGGACAAATCAGGAATTCAAAGTTTTATTCTGAGAAAAAACTGTGAGATTCGATTTTGTTCCAAATTTTTGGGAGATTTAAACGTTATTTCTGTGATTGATTATAGCTAAAAACTGCGGATTTTTGCGCCTGCATTCACTAAAAGACACTAACATTTTGGACAGTTGTAACGTTGTTGTGCAGTAAACAACCACAGTTAGCGTTCAGCTATTGATATAGTACTGTATTGCTGCATTGCTATATTGGTATATAAGCTATATTGCTAGAAAGCAATTTACTATAGTGCTATAGTCAATTGACTTGGTAATTGGACTAAAGCAATATAATAAATTCTCTCTAGTACTGTATTGATACTATATTCTTCAGGCACATGAAACAAAAGCTTTAGTACCTGACTCCAGGTGCTACGCTCTTTATTTTATGATATGCTAAACTTCTCCTAAAGACCATATTGCACACTCCTTATTAATAAATCCCCGTCTGCAAAGCCAGTTGTGTGCTAATAAACTTTTGGTTACACTAATCTATTCTAGCATAGTGATTGGATGGTTTCTGTCAAGTCGTCACGAATTTTATAAATATATATGTCATTGGTGTCATATATTTCATATGATTGGTGCCTTTTTATTATCCACCTAAACTGTTTAGTTAATAATTGATTTGGTGCTGCTACCAGAAACAATGAGTCAGTTGTTTACGGTAAGCCACTTTATTTAAAAAATAATTTGGGAAAGAAAGGTAATTCTTGTGAATTGCTGAAGTTGAGATGTCATTTGCATGTTTGGGCAAATATGGCTAGTCCATAGATTGAATAAATTAAGCAGCATTGTTAATTAATGTCATAAAAGTATTTTAATGAGTCAAGTCATAATCAAGTTAGTATTAAATGGCCAACTTTTTAGTTCCACTTTAGTTTTGACGGTACAACTGATGAATCATCTGAAGCAACATACCAAGAGTGCATAATTGCACTATTATCTTCTAATATATAGAAGAAAATCATGGACTCTTGAACATACCTACCAAACTAGACAGCACGTACTTTAAGCACCTAGTACCAGAATATGCAGTGCTCGTGGAACAGAACTGTGAAAACCAGGAAATTTCAACGAATTATATTGAAAATTTTTATGTAATTGCAGTTTAACAACCAGATGAAGGAAAAGTACTTGTAAAAATTTCTAAAACTTCTGAAAATTATTTTATCAGTGTATCCCCATTCAGGCTCTGACAAATGAAAAACCGTACCTGGATGAAGTATTCAAGAGACCAAGGGGTGAGAAGAAACGGCCGGAAAAATAAATTTTTGCTCCAAAATTTGAGAGTAATTCTGTCTGACCTGTAACCTTTTAACAGTAGCATTACCTAACTCATTCATAGAATTTGACGAGCCATTGAACTATTATGAAAAGATTATACAATGTCTTGCAGATTTGACGAAAAGCAGCTAGTTTTTTTGGAACCATTTGTGTTGTGTTCCAGGCAAATTAAGATAATTTATGCTACTATGATAATTTGATGTTCAAGAACCACTGACAACTTTCCATCGAAGTTACAAGCTAACCAGAACGATACCAGTTTTATGGTTGCACAGTGTTTAAACCTTTGCCGTATATATTCTACTTTCGCAGCTCTTTCCAGTTTCTTACATTTTACTATAAGTTTTTCTGTTATTGCAGCTCCACGTTTCCAAGTTGTTCGTGCATAATGGGGCTTTCAAAAAGCTGGGTGCAATTATATTGGCAATTGTGACGACTGGAATATGTGGATTTTTGGTAACCAAAGCAATGAAGCGGTTCATTTATAAGGAAGTCACTGTTAGTGTTCGTTTCATAAATGATCCCACTTTTCCGGCTGTCACCATTTGCGACTACAATCCATACTACAAAATGGCATTATTTTGGACAGATCTTGCTAAAGTTTGGGTAAGCGTTTGGGATAGGATGTCCGACCAAATTTTCTGCTAACATTAGGCTTACTTGCCCATTAATAGCAAGGTTCTGCGTGCATTCAGAGATTTATACGCATGCCGTGCGTGTGCGAGGCACGAGTTCGCGAAGCTGACAAAGTGCCACGCTCGAGGGCTTCCCGTGCGACGCTGTTTAAATCTCTGAATGCAAGCAATGTCGTTTTGTAATGCACTTATACAGCGGAATACACTTCAAATAAAGCTTGCCAGTAAAGTAGTGTAATTTGATTCTGTGATGCTGCACCTGCGACATAAGTTCAAGCAATTTTAAGATCTACGCCAATAGAGTTGCTGGGGGTTGGAGGCGTTTTTTGTATGCAGCTGAGCTGTCTAGGTTGTGGTTCAGGTGTTCACATTGCTGCGATGTGCAATTCGGTGCATGGAGTAGCAAATTAGCTTGGTCGGGACGGGACCTCCCAGCGTTTAACTGGGAAAAATTAACGTATCCGTACGGTGCACGATACTGAAGAGCAAGAATGCTCTCTGTAGCGTGCACTGAGCTATATACACGCACACCATTGACATATGAAAACTGAGAGTGAGTTGTATAATATGGAATAGCAAAAAGTAACTTTGAACTTTGCAAACAAGTTTGCTCGTCTGTATGAGATCTAACATTTGTAGTGAAGTGAGCAAAATCCAAGACACGATTTGCTCTAAACCTTTAAACTCTCAATTACACGGAAGGTCAGCACGTCTGCTCGTGATGAAACAGACTTAAGCACCAGATCTCTGAAAGGTGGTGTTCCAGAATCAGAGATTCTCTGCAGCCAACCTTGAGCGGGGTCTTCGGTGGTGAGTTCGCTTGAGGCTACTGATTTTCCAAATGGACAGCAAGCGGGGTCAGCACTTGCTTCTTATCAACAGCACTGGATTTGGATGGCTTCTGCAATTGGTTTTCTGACTTTGAGATTGTCAGGAAAACTTACTTATGCTGATCTCGTCCTTAATTCCTGTGATTAATTGCTGATCGGTAAACGCACCGTATTCGAAGGCAAACGCGCCCTTATTCGCTTGTAGTAAGACTCAGTAACTAGCACACAGTTAATTTAATGAAAATAAATACAAGTTCAATTACTACAATTTTGCGTGTTCAATACGTAAACTACTACAATACAGACAGTTCAGATATAATATAATGTGATGCAGTGCAAGATTACTGTACCAGAGTTGCCAGATATTTTTCTTGTGTTGTTATTAATATTATTCCAATTTGGAATAATATTACAGACTTTGATTAGGTTATAGGGACAAGGTCGATACTCTTAACGCCATTTACACCGCTCACATCTGTTAACTATTCCTACAGATTACCCAACTCAAATTCCCTATATGCTGTGTGTTATGCTTGTGCATTATTACTCTTTATACGTCCCCTTACAATAGGACTGTCAAACTAATATCACAATAAACTAATTTACTAAACTTTAACATAGGGTCGGTCTTTGGGTGAGCCCCCAAATGTCGGTCACCGCTTTCGCTCCGACATACGGTTCAGGGATGCTATGTCTATGTGAGACAGAATTTGAGGATGATTCGAAACAGTTGGGGGTTGGGCAATCCTTCCTTACTTATCTCTAATTAATGGAAATTAACACACAAAGCTCAATGTATAGGTTGACTCTTCCCTTCTTCTTCGGGGGATTAGAGTGGGCTAATAAGCCAGAGACAGGGGAGCGACGACTCCCCAAGAAGAAATAATGACGATCGGGAAAAAGGCCATTTTGACGACTTTTAAAATTGCTTTTGGCTTAGAAGATAACAAAAGTTCACTCTGGATTGGTTTATCGGATCCCCAACTTGATCAGGTGTAAAAAGTATTCTTCTGTCTATATGTATTGTTAAGCAAACGGACTTGACTAAATATTTGCAGGTTCACAATCGGTAGTGTATGCCTAAACTAAACCTCCTCGTGCCACTCTACAAAAGCCTAACTCGGAACCAGAGAATAGAACACGACACTTTAATCTCCAATTAACCAAACTTCAAATTAGACATTTTCCATAAGCTTACAAAACGCTGTATCTAATTATAAAAGATAATGAAATACGCATAAAATTACACACAACCTAATTATATGTCTCAGCTGCCAAAAGACAAAGAGCCCAATACCCACTTACTTATACCAGAACACAACCAAGACTGAATGTCTATTCCAATGGTAAACGACGCCATCTTTATAAACTACAAGAATAGCTAACTTTTGCATAGTTTGACCATTTGTCAAAAGTTCATGAAAGAATTTCTAGAATTCAACGAATATTTCACACAGGTTTGGTCTGTCACTGTCTCTACAAGATCATTCAGCTTCCAATGTACCTTAGCTAGACTGACTCGGACTGATACAATTCACTGACAAACGCTTCCAAATTGACAGGGTCCTACTCCGGACAACACTGATCTGACTGGCTAGACAATAATCTGACTGAATCAAAGTTCTGAACTTGGTCCACCGTACTGGAATCTCGGATGAAAATCTTGGCAGGACCGGGCCTCTTTCCGCACCTGAATCAAATGGGTTAAAACCCATTAGTTACACAGACATGGTGCGGGAATCGAACCCAACAACCATTACTCGCTCTTTCGCTTTCCAGGCCCAAAATGTGCATTTTGGGTCCATTTAGAACTTTTGATCACATAGAGCAACTTGAAAATGTGCAGCATTTAACTACTATTAGAACTATTGCGAGTCAGGTAAAATTGGTTATTTCTGGTCACTTCTTTTCACGAAATGGGCCTTCCTGGCCGTATTTAGATTGGAACTCACTAGATTTGCCTGAACTTGACGTAATTCTTTGATGGATTGAAATGAATCACAATGTCTCCATTTATGGCCTAGTTGAGCCCGGTTGATTTTGCAGTTTGACAGAACGGTCTTCGAAACGTATAAAGGCTCACTATTTGGAACAGTATTATATTCAGGAAAGTTGCTAGCCTTTACTATTTTCTGGCTCAAACAGGGCCTTACAGGCCACTTCGGATCTGAATTTATTACACTGAACTGGATTCAATGCAACCTTTTAAATGATGACGAAGTAATATTCTGATTTTTTGGCCTAATGTGGGCCTGAAACTGTAAACTTTTCCACGGGAAATAGATCTATTTCCCGTGGCCGACGAATTGTACGAAACATGTTCAATACTTGACATTTGCAAAATGACTACATCATTGGAAAATGGTTGTTCATTTTACTACTACAACAACTAAACTAACTACTGCTTATCCATTTGTTCATGCTTACATACTATTGCTTACGTACTATTGCTTACGTAAGAGCAGAGTAATGACATAATGACTATTGACGACTGAGAAACACAAACGACTCCCAGCTCGAGACTCACATCGTATACGTGACAATCAAATGTTTACAAATATGCTGGCTAAGTTATTGATTTGCACTACTCCCTTATCTGAGAACTGATCTGGACAGTATTGCTAAGAGTATGACTATTTTCCTTATGTAAGACTAGTAAGTTGTTACGCTGCTAATCAGCGAATACTGTAATTACTGGTGCTAATTTCCAATTGTAATATTGGCAACTTTTTTTGACGAAATGGTTTTCATCAAACCTTTGAAATTATGTTCTCTTTTGACATTACGTTTGACATAATTTGGGCTTTAATGCCGTAGAATTCGCAAAATCAACCGTTTGAGCCACGATGCGGGTACATATTTTCTTAACTTGAAACAGGCTACCGCTTATTAAACAATTCCCAATCCCGAGCCCATTAAATATTTATTTCCCTGGACCGAGGTCAGACTTATTATGCCGTTCCGTAACCCTTTGGTGATAATTACTATTGATTTGCAACCATGGTTGGACAATTCACCGATATAGTTGTCTGTTGGTTAAATTGGCTCATAATTCAACTGTGTCTGATCGTCCTGAGATCCTTATGTGCGGTTCATCCATCCCCTGATCGCAGGGCGACTTACACAGATGACCGGGGACCGGTAATCATGTAAATCTAATTCGGGGTCCACGTGACCCTAGGTTACAGAGTAGGACCTAATCTTCAGTTACAGCCAATTATCAAAACTTGGCCTAACTGACAAAATACACTGTCTACTAATCATGTTTTGAAATTCTCCAGCGCCTTTTGAACAATGTGGCCGGCAATTCCTAATTGCCGGCTGTGGGGAGAATAATTTCCTAAACTAGCTTAAATCTTCCTCGAGGTCATAATCAAGGGACCTCCTAACCTGACTCAGGGGTGGGTCCCCACTCAAAATCCCATTATTAGAAAGAAACCCCAAAAAATAAAAAGAAAAACTGTCCACGAGGGCTCGCTGATAAAAAGAAAAAACTGGACACGAGGGCTCGCTGATAAAAAGAAAAACTGGCCACGAGGGCTCGCTGATCATTTAATAAAATTGGCCAAAAGGGCCATAATTTTGATTGAAAATTTAAGGCCCGAAGGCCGAAAAGCAATAGTAAAAATAGGCCAAAAGGGCCTTCTGAAACCTAAAAAAGTGCGTTCCTAAAGTGTGTAATGGCCGAGCATAATGCGCTCAATGACCCTCATTTGTGCAGTTGTTGCTTTGTATTCACTCAAGTCATCTCCTCTGACCTGTGTGGGTCAGAGGAGGTCTTAACTCGTGTTCCTAAGTAGGGAGTAGTGTGCTGGGGATTCTCCGGCCAAAACGCTGGCACTCCAGGAGAACACACTAATGTGGGGGGAATACGCGGTCGTTCTTGGCCGGAGCTAAAGCAACACTGATTAGAGTTTTAAAATTTTCCAGTGAGCTGACAGGTCTCTGACAGCTAGAATTTGGCGGAATTTCTTTGTTTCTAAGGAAAGCTTCTAGAAGTTTCTAGAAACTTCTAGAAGCTTCCTATCTTAATACATTGGCCCGAATCGGGCTGTTTCGCTGCCTGGTCCGCTGGGGATGAGATTACTGAGAAATACAAAATATTACCCCCAGCTGACCACTTTTCTGATAAATATCCCAAGCCGAAATTTTCAGAAACTTTGCGAAATTTTGGTTAACACGTAAAGGTAACCAAAGGGGATATTTTCCAATTAAAAAATTAATTCCTGAAATTTAAGAAACGAAACTGAACGAACGGAAAGCCTCCCGGGGCCTTACATACAAAACCAATTTTCAAGTGCCGATTTTGGCACTAGATTAATTAAAATTTAACTTTATTATTTTTGGCTGCTCCATTGTTTCCAAGCCCCTTTCTCTTGTTTTCGACTTGAACTTTTGGCCGAAAACAAGGGACGCAGCACTCCAATGTTAGCAACAATTGTCCTCTATTGCTGGGACTCTAGTGTCCTCAGCTGACCTACGGTAGGAGGGCAATTGTTGCCTAAAATGTGCGTATAAAATCCTACGTAATCTTCCGTAAATTAAGAACTAAATATTAATAATCTACGTACTAATTTACCTATGTCTAGCTAGATTTCGTTTTATTAAATTCATTATGAAGGGGATTAAGCCCCCTCCGAACCAATTTATACACCAAAAGGTGTATACTGACTTTTTCCAGCGAGGCAATTCTTTGCTGGGCCTTGGCCAACAGAGAGGACATCTGAGGACAAGGCCCAGTAAATGGAAACGTGAATGGGCGTAGTAGACACGTGACTACTACGCAGTCTGGGAAGCAGACGGCTTCCCAGACTAGGAGAAAGGAAAATTTTAGAAGTTAAGACAAAGGTTAAAGGAGGCCAAATTTGACCCACACCTTTTAGAGGGCTAAGTTTACGAAATAAAAAGTAATCTTATAAAAACATTTTAGCCCATAACTTTCTCAATATTGGGAATTAAAAAACCTGGTTTGGATTTTTGGAATCAGGAAAGAAGTGCCTTTCAAATGAACCTAAATTATATTTTCGACCAAAATTACTAAAATTAACTAATTATTACCTTATTAACACTAATTAGTACTAATAAACACGTATTAACATTAATTACATTTATTCTAGGTACCTAATTAACTAAAAACTACATTTTTAACGAACCATCTTCCAATATTTGCTACTAGAACTTCGTAAAACCAACATTCTTAAAGAGAGACGCCTATTAGTTTCTTTACTTCTCGCACGATACTTTTCAAAAAGTATTTTCTTGATCACTGTTTACTTTTACATGACTTTTGGCACATTTTCAGACGAACTGGTATCTTATCTAAGATCCGGGAAGGGTAACAACCCCTACGTTGCATTAATATTGTGAAGATTTGGCCCTCAACTGGCCCGAGAAGGGTAACGACCCCTCCGTATTAGGTTAACTATTTAATTATTCCTTACTTAATGATATTCTTCTGTTGTCCTATCTAATTTTAAATAACCTAATTACGTTCTAGCGTCATTTCTGGTTCTATTTCTGTCAGATTCCGAACCTATGTCCCTATTTTAAGCATGAGAATGCCTTAATTTGACTGGCAACTCTGATACTAACATAATTATCAATTTACACAATAATTGCTTGGACGTTCATATACTACATTCCAGGTTCTGAGCAACAGATTTTACAAAATATCGTAACGGACATTCCAACTGGAGATCACAATCCATGATTTAATGAATTTTCTCGACATTTTTGAGTTTTATTTCAACTTTAACATTACACATTTCCCTCGATACCAATCTTAAACTATGCGACTGTCAAAACTACGTAAACTTTGAATGATTTCATTTGAATGTTATGTTTTCGCAAAGCAACTTTAAAACTGCACAAGTTATATATATATATATATATATATATATATATATATATATATATATATATATATATATTGACTTCGTATAGAAAACAGTTGGTGCAATGGAGTTTGTGCAAAACTCTAGTATTGATAAAACGGTTTTACGAAAACTAAATGATATAATGATTATTCGCGTATATTTTAGTAATTATATATAAAACCAGAAATGTTGCAAGTGAGTTTTACTGCGTAAAATTATCAATCCAAATTTCAAAGCTATTAGTTGCAATGTTGAAGAAAATATCACATAATATGAACAATATTATATGGCTGCTCTAGCGTTTTTAAGGCGGGAACAGAGATAATGGGGTGGCAGACGTTTGTAAAATTGCAAATTTTGGTGTTTATGTGTGCGGATACTAGGGTTGGGCATCCAATAAGAACCGGTACCTTTTGCTTCCTCTTTTTCCGAATGATCGGCAAAAAGCAAATCTCAAAACATTAGAGATTTTAGGAAGTAATACGTTGTTGAAATAGACAAAGACATTGCTTTATATCATATTTTCATTCACACTTAAGCGGAATTGGAACACTTTTGAATTAGGATTCGGAGGCTGCTGGTTTAGACTATTAAGGACTGATTCTGACACTCGGTCTTTTGCAGACTTATGAGATTTTCTCGGAAATATATCTTTCGCTACATTTGTGACTGCGCTATGACATTCCTGCCTCTAAATTAACGTAAATACACAGGCAGTCTTTTATAAGTAAGACTTAGTAGTATAACACGTAGACGAAAAAGTAGCAGCTGTCTTATGCAACGGCGTCTGCCTTAACTCTGGCACTTCTGAAGGAAAAAATAAGTTGTCACCGAGCCTAGAAGAGCGGATAGAAGAAGCCCAGAAGAGCCCAGAAGAGAAGATAACTTCGTCAAGACGTTCCGAGAACTGGCAAGCCAGTACACACCTGATGACCGCCTGAGAATATGAAAGCCGGTGAGAGCAGCCACAAAAAGGCGTTCAAGCGCTCAGGAAATTCGAAAAGCTGAGCCACTCTCAAACTCAAATCTAGTGATTATACTGTCATCACCAGAAGTGATCGGACTCTTCACCCAGACGAAATGGAGATCCTCCAGAAAGGACTAAACTTTGCAGTGGCTCCAGCAAGAGTGCCCAAAACTGAAATAATAGTTGGCATGAAATCAGTTGCAAAGGAATTGCCTAGGCCTGATGAGAAGAGCTACAGTGGAAGATTAAGGAAGTCCTCAGAAAAATGAAGACACCTAAGCATGCTGCTTTGACCACTGGTAGCTTTACCTTATTGCGAAAGTTGCGACAGTTGGTGTAGGAGAAGCCTGAGACTTTCTTTCTGAGAAGTAACCGTCTATGGCAGATTATCTGCGCCAGGTGCAGTTTCTGCTGCAATGTATGCTTGGTTAGATATCTGCACTAAAATCCTGTAAACAGCTTAGGCCAGATTCTCTGTTGTATGTTCTGAAAGTGAAGTACCTAGTGCGTATATCAAAAGATATTGAGTACACCAACCAAGCAGATTCCGCGGATTTGCTCATGCGAGGTTTTACCCCAAAATCTGTCCACGGAATCTTGCTTGGTAAGTGTACTCAATATCTTTTGGTAGACGCATAGCATTGCACCTTTCTGTCCAAATAAACCTGAGTTTAGATTGCACTAAAGCTTAAGAATAGCTGTGGAATAGCAGAAGGCTATTAGCTTATCTATAGTCCGAGTTATTGAATGCAAATCCAATTGCTAAACGTCTGGCTATTTTGCTTCTATTCTTAAGCGTTATTAGTGCAGCTCACTGTCAGTTGAACAGCCTCAGGATTGTTCTGAGCAAGCGTTGAAGGTGGTGCTTGTGGGCCTTCTATCTCCCACTTCTGGATTGGCTAAGCGATGCTTCAGCTGGCGTGTATCGCTGTGAGATAAGTTGACAACAAGTTGGCTTCAAACGGGGCAATATTCCTTCATGTACCTTAATAAGTTGTGTTGAAAATACTCAGAGATTTGCTTTTCTGCATGTTTTTATTATGGCTGATCATTTAACCAACCAACTCTAAGCATTTAGCCAACCAATCAACCTATCAATCAGTATGAGTCATAATCCGTTCAGCGCTCATCATTAGCACTGCTTTTTGTTAACCGTTAAGCTGACCAGTAAAGCTCCCACGCAACACTTCCGTACACAAAAATATGCAACCATTTATATTGCTGGCAGTTCATAACTGCAATAAGACTATAATTTCCGTTGCTTACATAGCCGCCAACCAACCTAATTTGCATAAATTAACTTCCATAAAAAAGTGCCTTATACTAGCCCTGTGTTGAAGATAGGGCCTTGATGTAGTCAAATAGGAAAATAAATGCTGAACATAAATAGAAATCGTTTTATTCATTCCTGCTCCAGCAGGAATAATTATTTGGGCTTTAATTCCAAGAAGTGGTAGACGGGTCGATTAGAGCTTACTATATCTGTAGTCAATGCACTTTAAACGACCTTACTTACGAACTGCCTCACTCTTGCCATCATGTACATGTTTTATATTGGAACCAAAAAAGGGCGTCTTTGTAGTAGTAGTCAGATAACAATCAATCTGGCACTGTATTATGCATGACAGGCACCGTCTTGGTCATGCCTGGCACTTGAGCTGATAGGAAGAGCTTGGGCATTCAAGCAATACTTACTGTTCCAGGTGAAATGGACGGGGAAAATGTCAGCAATTTTGAAACTAGGAACGTTAAGAAACTGTTAGTTTACTGGCTACTATATGCGTATGACAACAGTAGTGCATGTGTAAAATATATTTGAAGAATAGGATCTGACAAAAGCTATATTTATATTTTAATTTTGTCTTCTGGTCATTACAAATACTTCCAATGTTTTCTGCCTCTACTATTATAGCACGACACAATAAAGTTGGATCAGGCTCGGACAAAGCGAGAAAAGAGGCAAGCTTGTAAGTTTAATTTCTCCTAATGCATAAACATGGTGGATACGTTTTGTAGTAAACTTTGAGCATACATTGCAACCGTCGGGTAAAGCAAAACAAGCAGATTAACTAGACTAAAGAATTTAGGTTTGCAAACAAATCAGCATTAAATAACTGCGAAGGTAAGACATGCTGAACTATGTTGGCATGTGTTGTTGTACTTTGATTGTTCTGTATCCCTAGCAAGAAAAGGTGTATGCAAACAGACACACATTTTCTTAGCAGGTGCGGCAAAGAGATGGCTTTTTCATTAACGTGTACGAGCAAATTAAACCAGTTTTCCGCCGAAACTTAAACGACATACTTTAAGCTGGGAGACATGCTGTCTTTTGGTACTCTAACGCGCAAAAATACCGTGTATGATCAAAAATAAATATGCACAGCCTATACGCAATCGTGAGCACTTAAGGACAACGTATGGAACAGGATCACATCAGGGGTCGATGATATCGATATCAACGTGTAAACCCGAGTTAAATTGCAAACCCGGGTTAACTCCATGTGTTAAAGATAAAACAGAGGTTAGCGACTTGCTCCGGGTTTATACGTTGATAGCGTTTAGTTGGACCCTTGGTCGTTGGTTTTGTTAGTGACTTATCACAATTTCAATGCTTACACTGAGCTAACCAGACGCAGATTTAGGACTCTTCAGTGGCTCATAATTCATAAAAATGTTTGTAGAGTGGAGTCTTTGTGAACCTTTTGAGGGGAGAAAGAGGGTGATAGAACGAGGCAACAGCCAGATTTCTGGAGGGTACATGATTACTGGGAGGGAAGGGATTCATTAGTTGAAAAACAGAAGGAGCTTTCCTTTGGTGTTCCACTCATACCTGTCCAGGTACTCTTCGCAGTTCAATAAAAATGTCATTACTAGATTTAATTGCTGGTGCTAAAGCTTGTTGATGTTTGTAAGTCTATAGTTGCAACAGGAGACCGTGTAGGGCATCTGCCTTGAGGAGCTGGCCCCTCCTCCACGGTTGTAGTCATCATTCGAGGTGACACTCCTGGCTCAAGGGCTGTGTATCCGGGGATGAGCACCGGCACCCTAGACCGTGACAAGGGTAGGAGAATTCTCCTGGGGTTACTTTTACCTTTACCTTTTATAGTTGCATCAATTTCGTATTTCAGCAGCATGCCCCGACGGATGGATACGCGGTGACAGAGCTTGCTACAAGAAGGCATCTGAGTTTCTTAAACAAAAGCACATCTTCTATAAAGACAACATTTCCCTACTGACCCCACACACTGCCAGGGAAGCTTGCCTCGACGAGCATCCACTATCCAATCTTCCCATCTACATTGACGCTGCTCAAGCCAGAGACTTTCACAAAATAAAGTATAAAGTACTAACTGACAAAGTTTCTAATAGTATTAACGAACTAAGACCAAATTTACAATAATATTAGCAACACGACTTACAGACCCTGTACATGCTAAATAGGTGGATCATAGAAACGTCTGCATGCAGCCAAAGAAGAGTATTTACTGAAGACATAAAGCATGCATGGATAGAATTGAGGTTGCCCTAAAGCTAAAGATGTCTGGATTCAATTTCCCTTAGTCCCTTCAATACAGGAACAAGAGAAGTCAATGTCCGTTGTGTATGCCGTGGCGATTAGCACGTGCAGCACCAATACAGCTATCCGAGTTAGGATCAGTTCAGACTAATTAAACAGTTGGAAAACATAAAAAATAACAATATATAAAAATACAGAAAGAACAAATATATACAGATTTTGTAATACAAAAATTGCAGGGTTCGGCTTTTTATCCAGTTTTAAAACCATTGCCATCCTTAGCATTTCTGTGGAAAAGCATAGCATAGCACTAGCAAATTTTGGAAGAGAAGGTCAATATGTACGCACTATTTCACAGCTTCTCAATAAAGGAAAAGGAGCAAGAATAATAAAATCTTGCTTTCGTTTAGGAGTCATCTGTCTCCATGGCCCAGAGACGTTTTCCTTTCCCTACAGAAATGGGATTACCAGAAAACTATCACCAACTTGCCGGCTCAAAGCTGTAAACCACGGTATAATTGATTGTACTGATATGATGCAGCCTATAACATTGGAAATGCCAAAATAGCATTATGATTCTAAAATAGTGTACTGTGTTCAATCTCCGTAGATTATCAATTACATGTGTCCTTTGAGAACATGCAAATAGGAATGGTCATACACCAGGGTCATGGAGGGTTCAATTTGCCCTTCCCTGGCAACGAGCAAGCTTCACAGCACTTAGTGACTCAAGTTTTATTAAATGTGATTCTCCCAAATTCAACAACAATTTCTGTGATGAATCTGAACAGAAAAGCAACAATTTGTGCTGCAGCAGGTCCAACAATATTCATCTCCATAGTTGCATCCCCTCATTCGATGTAACACAATCTGTTCTAGTATTGGATCAAATTTTATTCCTAGGGTTGGGGGGAGGAGCTGGATAGTGGCCAGAAACTTAAATTTTGGTTTTTCAAAGACACTTCAAAACATAAGCTTACATAAATCAGAAAAGAAGAAAAACCATCAAATTCCCTTACGCAGAGTACTTACCTTCAGGTACATGCCGTTTGGAAGCTTCATGGACTATACCAAAATTCTAAAGGACAATAAGTACAACTGGTTTTTCAAAACATCCGCATATGATAGATCAGTAGCAATAAGTACTGGATTCCAAATGAATTTTGATGATAACGATATTGTTTGTCAGCTGCAGGATGATCGCCAAGCCTTTTGCGCAAAAAACGGTAAATGTTCTCTTTACATACCTATGTTTATTTAAGTTGTATTCAACAATACGCCCAGGCTTTGCACACAGCTCCGTTATATTGTCAAAGGATCCGCGACAGGAAGTTGAATAAATCAATAGACATCTTTTGTTTAAATTCTTGATTTTGTTTATTTACCTGAAGTTAACTTGATCAAGGCAAACACGATTCCGAGAAATTAATGGCAGCATCATGGTATCTCTTGGTGTTGCTCATCATTTAGAGAAAGTTTGGTCTCGTTAAAACCTGAGCTCAGCCTTTTGAAAATATGATTTGAAAAGCGAAACTGAGCGTAAATTACGTAACAATGACGTCAATTTCTTGGCGAATGTGCGAAACAGTTTTTGAAACTTTCTGTCAAAAAATAAACTTTATCCTTCATGTCTGGTATCGGAAGCGGTGCGGTCCCTCCCTAAGTGCGCCTCTGGCTTAGGCACATGCTCAAATGCCTAAAGTTGTCAGGCATTTGAATTGAGCAAGTGCCTTGAGCACAATCACAAGTGCCTGAGACTACCTGAGACCCAAATATTAACAGCTTCCGTGGCAACAAAAGTCTAATCATTTATCCTTGGACATGAGACGACACCAAGGATTCTGGTCTAATTGATAGCCCACATGTTAACAAATGTGCAAGTGCAATCACTTTCAGTCCTAAAGTGAAAACAAAATATGGCACACAAAAACTTGGATCACAAAGGTTCCAAAACGTGTAGCAAAAACGTCACACAAAATGCCACCCAACCTGTCCTCCATTCAAGTCTCTCTACTTTGAATGGATTTTGCACATGAATGTGTCAAATATATCAGAATGTGCCTTCTCTGAACTAATTCCTGACATGCATTGCCCGACCATGTATAACGTATTTATGAAAAGGTGATGCGAGTGGTGTGCATGCAGGTGATATAGATGCAGATGATGTAGATATAGGCAAGATTTTACAATACCAAGAGTAAGACACTCAGCTCTTCCTAATAGAATAAGCATGCGAGATGCTCGAAACATTAAGGCCGAAATCTGGGGGGGGGGGCTTCTCAGCGTGTATGCATACAACGCTGACATTTTTTAAAAACGGGCGTTGTGGACAAATTAAATACTATAACTTGAGCTAGGAAAATCGTACAGTAATAATTTTTATATCATTATGTCGCGTAGAACGAGATCTTTTTACTGATATAAAAATTATATAGTTCGATTTAGGCAATCCCTCATAAATCCAGCCAGAGTTGGAAGTGGGTCGCGGGTACCCGCGGGTCGACTTTCAGGTCAGTGGGTACCTGAGGGTCAGAGCAGGTCAATGGTCACTTTTGTTCACACCAATTTTACGGTAAATTTTGGGCGAATTTCACTAGAAAATTTACAATTTGCAATTAAATTTTTAATTTTCGCTGGCTTTTGATTGTTTTGTATTTATTACATTATAACTGCTTTTATAATTAAATATTTCGATGCTGTCTGGAATCTCCAGTCAAGCGTAATTCAGTAATGTCTTTAGGACACAGCCATTGCTTTACATATTTTATCACGCCAAGGTCTTGGTTCTGCATTGATTGACGAATTGAGTTGTAAGAAAATAATGTTGGTAACTTATCCTGCAAACCTAATCTTTCCGAAAAGAGTATGAAGAGGTGCTTCCTATAAATATTTCGTAATGTCAAGCTCGGAATGTCGACGTAGTTCGACGAGTTATGATCATTTCTATTTTGACTTGTAGGAATAAAGCTATTTGAAGTAAACTGCTAAAATCTTAGAGAACTTATTCACTTTGGACACATCACTTTACATAAAAACACCTGCGATAATCACCATGCAGGTGTAAGAAATAAACAAGAATGGACCGATATTTTATGAAACTGCTCAAGAATATATATATATATATATATATATATATATAATCTTCATAAAATTGGCTAAATATTAATTCTACTGGCTGACCGAGATCCCAGCTCGTCTAAAATGTTTGCAGTAGCATGGATGTAGAATGCTCAAATCTAGCAAGAACGAAGACGAAAGGTAGTGCAGTTAACTTTGAACTCGCCAAATTTTACTTTCAAACTACGAATACTTCGCTATGCAGACGTTGAAGACAAAAATTTTGGTCGATCTATACGGTCTTAAATACACGGAAATGTCCAAATTAAAGCAGTGGGTCGAGTTGGTCGACAAAAGCCCAGTGGGTCGCGGGTCGTGGGTCTCTGGTCAAGGTCCGCGGGTCGGGGGTACCCGCGGGTAACGAAATTACGACCCATTTCCAGCTCTGAATCCAGCAACAACGTAAGGCATTTCAAAAAAATGATGAAATTCTCCGAATTTTCGTGGCAAGGATGCTTTATTGCCGGTTTTGTAAGAGATTACCTGAACCAAACTATATAAGTTTTATATGATCGCAACATAATGATACAAAAATTATCGCTGTGCAATTTTCCCAGTTCAAGTTATACTATTTTTAGTTTAGTTTAGTTTAGTTTAGTTTATTCACCAACCAATGAACAAAGTTAGTACAAAAACAAAAAGAGCAAATACAAGGTCAAGTCTAAAGGCGGTAACATATAGAGATTAACGTCAAAAACAGATAGTGTAGAATAGGCTGGCAGGACCAGGGTGGGCCGTTTGTTCGACTACTAATCCCCGTCCCCTTAAAAATTGACTTAAGGGGGGGCTATGAATTTCACTAAAAGTTCGATGTTGGAAAAGCTAGCTAGTATTAGGTTTAGTGTAAAATAGTTTAAATTTTGAAAGAATTCCATGCAGCGTATCGTCCTGTGGAACCATCAGAAGTTGGTGTTATCGGTCCAAAGCTCGACATGACGCGTACACAAACTTGGCCTCGCCCTGATCGCTATGTGCAAGGCACGGTACCACAATTTTCAGGAATTAGTTCTGACATATAGTGCTTTGATATCGTGTAAAATAATCTCTAGACCATTGCCTACTTTTGTGTGTGATACAATAAAAGTGCGAAAAATTGGGTGTTGTAGGTCTATACGGGTGGAGGTTAACTAACTTCTAATGAGCTGTGGTTTACCAAATGAGCCAAACTTTGCTGCAATTAATACTCCAAGTATCTGTCTTAACTTTGGTATAAATGACGTGATTTCGTTAATCCCTGCGTTCGCAGTGCTGGATTATATTATCGATATTGTCACTGTTATTTGGTGCCATTTCGAAGATGTGAGCCAATTACTCCAAAGTACTGTGGCAGAATCGGCTGAAACTTTGCACATTACAGGCCAGTGAGTGTACCAAGATGTGCCGAAAGCTATGTCACTAAACCTCGCTCCACTGTTTAGAAATGCTAGATTGATTTCTCAAAGTATGGATGGCGATCGCTCCAAAAAGCTCTAAGATAGTTGTAAGCGCATACTTAACCAAACAAGCGTCATATCGAAAAACGGATTTCATATTCGGATTCAGCAGGTCAAATAACCCCTATAGGCACCTTTTCGGCAAAATCGGAGACAAAAAATTTTTTGACCCCATTTTTACTGCGCTTAGCTAGCTTTTCAGGCCTAAAAATAAGGGTTATTTCTTAACAAAAAGTTTGCTAGCACAGTAACCAGAAAACCAAAACCCTTGAAACTCACAGACAGTTTGCCCCTATTAGAGTCTAATATTTGGCAAAAAGCTGGGGTAGGCTAGCGGCTGTCAATTTTATTAGATCGAAAACGGCGCACGGTCACTGCAACTTTTTGCCAAATTTCAAACTTTGAGCTGTTATAGCTGAAGAAGGAAGCAACGCTGGACAGCCGGAATACTTTTAATCAGACATGGAACCGGGTCACCGGGTCACCGGGTCAGTTCGGATCACTTTTTGGACCGGGTCACCGGGTCATCGGGTCAAGAGCTTGGACCCGGTCTTGACCCGGTTTTCTGAATATACCTCAAATTTTAGAAATTTTTGGCTTACCAAACTAAAATTTTAGGTTAAATTTTTGTTCGATGTACAATATTAATTTGCTTTTTTCCACATTTTAGTCTTGAGCACTTTCGCAGCTTGAGGTTATTTGAATCTGGCAAATTATTGTTTAGCTTTTTAGATTTGGCTTTATAAGTTCCATGATAATTGCATAACTCCATTTAGTACAATATGGTTTGCAGTTTATTTTCGCAACCCAGGTAAACGTTGAAGGTAAATGAATAATTTAACTTAATTTAACTCACTAAGTAATGAAAACCAAATTTTTAAAGTACTCCGTGTTTTTAGATAGTACTCATATTAGACCCTGCAAAATTTCGCAGACGGATAAATTATTGGTTTTGCAACTAATTTCTGCGTAAATTTAGAAAATGCTACAGCTATACTATTAAACGCACTTCAAGAAAACCTAGAGCAAACGTATGTATTTCATAGCTATTTCTTCTCAAAGTGATTATGGAACATGGACGCCAAAAATTTAGCGTTCTTACGCAAAATTGAAACTTTTTTGCAAATTTTGGAATTTTCTAGAAAACCGGGTCACCGGGTCACCGGGTCACCGGGTCAGGGCTCAACCGGGTCACCGGGTCGCCGGGTCAAGCCTAAGTGACCCGGTTCCATCACTGCTTTTAATATTTAGCACTAGTAACAGTTAACATATATGGCTGAAAGTTTCAGAATTGGTCAAACCGTTAATCCGCCAGTGCTGAAAAAGCCTTTTTGAAAAATCCCATTTTTCGAACTAAAATTTGTACTTTGGCGTCCTGCCAAAAACGTTGTATATGAGATATATTGTTGCCCACCCTAAACTTTTTTAATTTGATATGTTGGCTAACGTTGGGGAGAAAAGTAGGTCTCTCCGACGATGTCGTGCCAACCCGTTCGTAGCCCCCCCCCTTAAACATACATTCTTCAGGTTCCTTTTAAATTCACACAGCTAGGGGGCACAAACTGTATCAGAATCAAGATAATTCCAAATTGGAACAACACTATCACAGAAAAAAATTTTCCTGATTTCTAGACGAGCACGCTGATCATATAATTTAAACGGATGACCTCGAATAGCGTTATAGTAGTTAATTTGGAAAAAGTCCGAAAATTTTAGCTCCACTAAATTATCAACAATTTTGTACGCCATAATCAAGTCTTTAGTGATTCTTCGCTCTTCTAGAGATTGTAAATGTAACTTTTTGAGTCTTTGCAAGTAGATTCTTTAAGCCTGACAGACGTTTAGTAAAGCGACGTTGTACACATTCAATATAATCTATATCTTGTAGATGATGCGGCGACCATACGTCAGAACCATATTCCAGCTTAGGACGAATATAAACAAGATCCATCTTTAGCAAAAAGTCCGTATCACGAGTCTGAAATACATGAAAAAGTAAACCTATTTTTGAGAAGCGGTTGCTGTTATATGCATTAAATGGGAAGTAGATCTCAAATTATTTGACACACTAACACCAAGATCGTTGAAGTCTTGCACTTTCTCCAACTCATGCAGGCCAAAGTAATATGGCAATTGAGGGTTTGCAAAACCGAGATGCATCACACAACACTTGTTTGAGGCTAACTTAAGCTGTCTGTCCGAAGTCCACTTTAATACCCTATCAAGATCTTATTGAATCTGGTCACGGCTTAAAGTGGGGTCAGAGAAAGAAAGAAAAAGCTTTGCATCATCGGCGTAAAGTCTTATATTAAGATGCTTTAAGTACAGACGACAGTACAGACAGTACAGTACCTATCGTTAATGTAGGCTAAAAACAACAAAGGCCCCAGGATGCTACCTTGGGGAACTCCACAAGAAACAAGTTTTACTTTAGATTTAGTGCCGTTAATTTCTACAAACTGAGTTCTGCCAGACAGATAGGCAGCAAACCAGGCTAAAAGCTTACCCTGTATTCCTAATGATCTAAGACGTTGTATGAGCTTTGTATGGGGTACAGTTGTGTTAACGTTTGTCGAAATGCAATACTAATTCACAAAGGCTTAGCAACTCAAGTATAATTTATATCTTTCCTGTCGGTGCCAACTTCACACAGTATCAAAGACTTTTGCAATATCAAGAAAGATCACGTCTATATTTAAGGAAGCGTCCAAAGACTTAGTCCAGATGTTATGTGTCTCTAAACGTTGCATAATGGTTGATCTACCTTTTTGAAAACCAAATTGAAGCGGAGTAATTTTTTATGTAGTTCCCAAAAATCGGACGTGCCTTCAGCAACAACCCCTTCCATTGCTTTTCCACATGAACATAATAAACTAATTGGTCTGTAATTTTCAAAATGTATTTTGGATCCTTTTTGTGAATAGGCACAATTTTCGCAATTTTCCACTCCCTAGGAATTTCACCAGAAATTTGAGACTTACTGAAGGTTTGCGACAAAGGGGATGCAATCGGCAAGTTTGTTCAATAAGAGTTGAGGGATTCCGTCGGGACCAAAACTAGATTTTAGAGGCATAGACATCAGATGCTTTTTCACTAATTCAGGAGTAATAGCTATGTCAAACTTGAAAGAAGTAGGAACAGGTAAATTTTCTATTTTAAGATTATCATCTTTAATAAAAACAGATGAAAAAATCATTAAAATAATTAACCTTGTCTGTTTCTTCAAAAACTGGACTACCATTTTTAATCATTAATGGCATGTCAGGTCTACCACGTAAACGGGATCGAACAAAATTCCAAAATTTCTTATCATTTGGCTTTTTAATATTCTATGTTCACGGGCATGCATATCTTTTCTTTTAGATAGCCTTGCCACTTTCAACTTTCAACCAAGCACACTTATTTGATTCGGTAGGATTACGTCTAAATCTTGTATGCAATAACCTCTGTTTTTATGCAACTTAGTTGTAGATACAGATTAGAAATGTGAATAAGTAACCGAGCTACATACAGGAAAATAGAGGTCAATGCATTGCCAAAGTTTTGCACGAAAATTTTACCACATTTCATCAATAGATAAATGTTCACACAGTAAAAGATTCCAATTGATATCCCGTAAGAAAAGCTTCATACCATTCCAATTTGATTAATAAAAATTATAAGACTTTTTGTAAACTTCGATTTGTTTACCAAACAGCTGAAAAGGGCCTAGTATGCCGGTGACTTGTAAGTGATCCGATGTTACAAAAGAGGTTGAACACTGGATATCTGAAATTAAGTTAGTGTCATTTGTAAATACTAAGTCAAGAGTGTGGCCGCGATCATGCGTTGGAGATAGTACCGACTGGACTAAACCTAACTGCGACATACAGCGACAAAATTCATATTCAACACCATTTAAACATGTGGTATTAAGCCAATCAATCTAAGGATAATTAAAATCACCACAAACTAATTTTAACATGTCATTGTCCAAGTATTCATATAATTTAGTAATCAGAGCTGGAGTTGCAAGTAATTTGTTTGACGAAGGAGTTCTATAACAAGCGCAACTCTAAAAACAGTCCACATCTCAATGTAAATGTCACAAAAAATTGCTTCAAAGTATTCGTTACTAACCAGTTCAACAACATTGTACTTAAAATGTTTTGGAACAATAATCATAACTCCACTTCCCAAACATTGTCTACAGCAATCATCAGAACGAACTATACTGTGAGTTGATAATATTAAATCAAAAAATCAAAGAAAGCATTTACAAAACTATCAGTTAGCCAGGTTTCTGTTACAAAATACAACTGATTTGTATTACTAGACACTTCAAAACATAACTCGGCAACTTTGTTCCTAACACTTCTGACATTGGCTAATACAAAAGGAACTACAAAATTTTTCACTGGCCATTGGTTGGCTGAGGGGGGTTTCCGGATTTGAGGAGTTCTGGGGAGAATCGTCAGGTTTCGGGTTTTCGATGATAACTCCATTTCTAATTATTAAGTAGTGTTTCTTTTCTTCATCGCGACGGTGGAAGAGTTCAGCTCTAAGTTGTCGGTCACGGGCCCTTTCAGATTCAGTTAAGTCCGCACGAACGAAAGGTCGAAATTGGTTTTTACTGTTTTTACTGTATTCCTTATCCGATTGAAGTAACTTCGTGGCACCTTTCAGGAAACACATCCGTTCAGTCACATACCTATCTTGGAAACAGACCTTCAGGATCCTCTTTCCTGGGGTACGATCCTCGCGAAACGTTGACACGATGGCAGAGGAAGGGACCCCAAGAGAATCACAATTTTCCCGAATTTTCTGAACATCAGCTTGGTTCTGCTGCATGGGCTTGTTGGGATGTTTTTCCGGAAGCCCTACTACAACAAGATTGTTCTTTTTGCTCTTCTTTTCGAGATAGTCTTTGACGAACTCCATGTCTGCCTTAGTGGCCGCTTCTGTAGCCGCTTTGGTGGCAGCTTCAACAATTCGACCAATCATTTCTTCTGGGAGGATAGGAGACGGGGCGGGGATTTATGTACGGGTTCCGAATAGCACCAGACTCTTTTGTGCTGGCTAAGTGGCAAAAGCTTGGCATTCATAGCGTCAGCCAATTTCGGCACGCACAGCTTACATACGTAATTGTCCGGGTCATCATTGATAATTTGACTAAGTTCTTGAATCGAAGTAACTCCCATACATTCATAATGAATGTACGCACGACAAACCGAACATTCAAACATAGATCGATGATCCTGCTTCCCACACCAGCAAGGAAAATTTGAATTTAGGGGCTTAGATTTAACCATATTAATTACTTAGATATATGCAAAAGGACCACTTAGATATACGCAAATTGACCACATTTAATTTGTCGAAAATCGTTTTTAAAAATGCCGGCATGCTGAGAAGCCCCCGAGATTTCGGCCTTAACGTTTCGAGCATCTCGCATGCTTATTCTATTTAGGAAGAGCTATATATATATATATATATATATATATATATATATATATATATATATATATATATATATATATATATATATATATATATATATATATATATATATATATATATATATATATATAGGTGATGCAGATGTAGGTAATGTATACGCAGGGTCGATTAACGGCGTGATAACCAATAGTGTTCGTACCGATAAAATTGAATTCTGGTTTCACTACAACTTTACAACTTTCATTTCTTTAACTTGGTTTCTGTATATTGCAGTGGGAGGCTTGAGAGTTATCTCGCTCCACTTGCGATGTACAATGCACTTGTGCGTTGAAAAGCTTGTACACTTTGGGCTCTATTCGGTCTTCCGCTCTTCTACTGAAGCACTCCGTGGCTCAGTTGGCGTTAGAGCGTCTGCGTGTTAAGCAGAAGTCCCGGTTAACCCCCGCCAGGTGCCCGATTTTTTCGGGTGCCTGGTGGTGTACAACTTTCATTTCTTTAACTTGGTTTCTGTATATTGCAGTGGGAGGCTTGAGAGTTATCTCGCTCCACTTGCGATGTACAATGCACTTGTGCGTTGAAAAGTTGTACACTTTGGGTTCGTATTCGGTCTTCCGCTCTTTCTACTGAAGCACCTGTGGCTCAGTTGGTTAGAGCGTCTGCGCGTTAAGCAGAAGACGCGGGTTCGATCCCCGCCAGGTGCCCGATTTTTTCGGGTGCCTGGTGGTGTACAACTTTCATTTCTTTAACTTCAGTTCCTTTCACCGAGTCACTCGTTTCGAAGTTTGTTAGAAAGTTTATAATCGTTCAGCAAAACATTGTGGTTTAAGTCCCACCAAGTGCATGATCTGGTGGATCTCTTGGTGTTGTACAACCTTCTTTTTAATGAGAATAGCTATAGCATTTAATGCGCATAGTAAAGTGTGTTTCAAACGATTCTGTAATTACTTTAATTAATGTACTATTGCCGGAGTCGTCACATCTTCATTTCTTTATACCATAGTTCTGACTTTTTGTAGGTTCCGATAGGCTATGGATAAATGGACGTTACCCTGAATTGTTTGAATCAATGATGTCACCCAGCTTGTTGAAGGCAGATTTTCTTGAGAAAACCTTTAGAGAAATCAATCAGGAGGACTTGAAAAAGATGATTGCGTATACTGCGGTAGGAATACATTTTGAAGAACAAAAGCAGAATAATTGTTTTAATTTTAGTGCCACTGGGGTACCCATTGCACAGTATTGTTTTTGTCTCTTCAACATTACAGACCCTATTAAGCAGTGGTTACATATTACAAAGGGTGCAAAACGATAAGAATATGCATACAATAACTAAATAAACAAGAAACTGCGTACTTGCTGAAATGCCACCGTATTTGGCATGCAAAAATAGTACCGTAATCTCGCGCTTAAGAGAACATGTTCTCTTAAGTAGAATACGGGCAAAATTGGAAAATTTTTGTGATTTCACTTAAGAGAACATGCCACATAAGAGAACATGTTCTCTTAAGGTGGTAATTCCTTTAGGGTACATATTGTTGGTTGACGGCGCAAAGTAGGATGAAATTTGATGAAACTTTCCAAAATAAGTTCATTTGGTGTTATAACACCATCCGCGCAATCCCGCTTCAAAATTTCGAGATTTCCATTCAGGACGGTTTTCTCTAGTTTCTGAGAGTTGAGCAGCGCCTGCATAGTTATGACTATACTCATTTGAATGATCTCGTTGAGTTCTACATTCTTGCTTTTGGAAACAACTTTCTAGCTCTTCTCTAGTGTGAGATATAGCCGATTTTCTTATTTTGGAGTTGAAAACTTGTCATTTTTGCAGAAATCAAATAATCTACGATTTCTTGAGCTACGCATTAGCCGTAAAATTAAACTAAGGGTGCCGATTCGAAGGTCTCGTCGAGGCCGATTATCCGAGGCACGATAATCTTCCAACAGCTATCCCGAGAGCTGCTATCATAAAAAATGTAGTTTTTGCAAAAACATGACCAATTTTTTCCAGCGATTGTGGAGCATTTACTATACAAGATAGAGGGTTGCCACTTACTAGACGTGTTTTACACAAAAATACCCAGGGACCCTTTTTTAGTTGCTCCGATTGCTGGTTTCTAGCTAATGTGGTCGCTTGCCAAATTTGGGAAAAGTAGGCAAAATCCATGTTACGCATACATTTTGGCTAATTTCTTCATAACGAAGAGCGATTTCATGATAATTAAAAAAGGGTCCCCAGCTATTTGATAGTGAAATCGAATGATGTAGTCGATGCCTCAAGAAATTTACTTTAGTCTGCAAAAAATCTGGAAAATTAAAGTATTTCAAAAATCCAGCAAAATTTTTTACGAAGACTAAAGTTAGTTCATTGCATTCATTAGAAAGAGAAAATGTTAAGCTCCATTTTGATATAAAAATGTCTTCTTAACTCAAAGTAATGAATGAGTAATAACGGTTCAAAGTTGATGTCTCCAAAAGGAATCACCACCTTAAGTGGGTGTTCCCTTAAGCGTGAGAATACGGTACCTACTGATATAACTAAAAGGTTTCATTTTCAGACTCGTAACAAGCCGTTGATGATGGTTCTAAACCACATCATGCGAAATGAATACACTTCAGCAGATTCCAGATTGCGGGGAAAAACCACCAAAGAATCGCTGCTGAAGCATTGTCACGTCGATAAAACGAATTGCATTCACAAGTACTTTTGCATGCGTCTTGTGTGTTTTCAAGTCTGTCTGCCTTGACGACATGTTTCGATATGTTGCGTCCCGGGTAGAAACTTGACTAAACGTTCTGCATAATACAGTCTCGTTGTAGTTGCAATCTAAGCTGAACTATTCCTAGCAGCAAATCATTTCCATGCTAGCACTGAGCTTCCGTTATGCACTCAGTTATACGCTAATTGGTTTGAATGAATTATGGAAATTGTCCGACGTCCTTGTTACAAAGTATCCAATGAAACCGTGATCAGTCGCTCTACTGGTATTCAGCCAACAACTTAGAAACGTTTTTCGAAGACGTAGAACTATTTTATTAAGCACCTCCAGCAAGATGATTTAATTTGACAAAATCTAGAGGAAAAGTATTTTTTTATAAGAAAAGATGAATAAAAGTTGAAGCGCTTTCTTGGAGCGCTAGGAACTATAATATGGGGGCACACGTTAGAACACTTCTAATACTTAAACCAACGCCATCAGCACAAAGATGTTTGCATCATTTTGCGGAATTTAATTTGAACTGACTGATTTTCTTTATCCAAATATACATTTAATTTGTATTTCCAGATTTCAAAAGTTCTTTGACCCGTATCAAGGAGACTGTTTAATTTTTGATAGCTGGAACGGACAAAGATTTGGTCAAAATGCAGGTAACATTGGATTAGAAATACCGAAAATGTGAGAGATAACAGTAATCTTAAAAATTATAGGATTAAGTTAAAACAGTTATATTTACTCCTTCATTCATTGTAGGACTCAAGCTGCTGATTAATGCTACAACCTTCTCCTTACTTGAATCTGAAGTGAACAGTGGTGTCAAAATCATTTTCCACAGTAAATCTCAGCGTCCAATTCCCATGGTACAGGGAAGTATCATTTCCCCGTATACATATTCTTTGTTCAAAGTGGTTTATGTAAGTTATTGTTTCCACGAAGTGTGATAATAACTGAAATGTTATTGCATAAGTATATGCATAAAGAAATGAGTATACATATGTAATTAGATACTTGACAATTTTGTTGGATAAAAGCATAGCATATACGTTTACAAGAAATAAAATTTTAGCATTTACTATTGCTGATTTTTAGCAAATGCATAATATTGTTTTACAAAACTGCACAAACATCAAAAATGTTTGTTTGTGAGCTATGATATAGGGGCCGTCTGGGTAGAGGGACGTTGTCAAGGTTGGTTCCTTTCTAACTATTGGCATCAAGTTATCAACATACGCCATTGCAGAGAATGTACGTATTGAAACGTCAATCTATAAATACAGAGGCAGGCCCCAAACCTTAGCTTTAGATTACTTGTACACATTGTCCTTATAATATAAGTGTTACTGCAATTGTTGTGTTGGTTCAAACATTTGGCCGTTACAGAAAGAAGAAATTCGTTTGGATACCTTTCAACAGCGTTGTGTCAAAAGTAATGCTGCAAAATCAGATCTTTCCCAAGTTAACAAGGATTCCGTGTTTTCAGCTGAAGTATGTTGCCATTGTAAGGATTTGGTTTCCCTGTTTACTTTTAACAAGCACAACATATGCATACGATATTAAGAACAACACAATGAAAAAGTTCATTTTCGCACTGATGACAGTCTGAAACCGCTCGAATGTACATATTTCGAAAGACCGACATATTTATAAGCTGCATTGAACAAAGCTGCCCTCTGTTATATAAAGACTTTTGCAAGATGAAACAACAGGGCTGAAAAAATTGGCACAAAAGACTTTTGTCACCGCAGGTTCCTGTTGTTTCTGCTCTCAAAGATGAGCACAATTTACACTATTATTTCCGTAAAAGTTCAAGCTTTACAAGTAGCAAGAAAATCTTCTGCAAACGTTAAAGAATATTTATTCGTCAACGTAAACTAATCTGAAGAAAATTAATCAGTAAAATGAGCGTAGTATTCAGCTTCCTGAAAAATAAAAAACGAGGTGCAAAAACGTAGCTCACACTTAGTCCACCACATTTACATTAATAAGCAAAATTTAAAGAAAAAACACAAATAGTCAGATGAGATTAGGAAACTTTTATTTTGAGATTTGCTATATGGAATGCTACCAGTCCGCGCTTATCAGACGGTGCAATTGCTACGACGAAAGAATATTCGTTCCAAACGACACTGCAGATTCAAATATCCCTAGCTGTCTCAACGATTTGAGTAAATGTAAGAGATAGACGTGAAAATTATAATACATTACATCGTCTACTAAGTAATGATTGCGTAATTTCGAACCTGGGTTCTATCTTATCAAGCTCTGCCTCTATCTATTAATAATTATTTCATGGATGTCTAATCTATTTCTTAGACGTCACCACTTTTGAGCTGATCCTAACTTTCCATTCCAGCAAACGCTTGCTCCTTTCCGAGCTCATGTCATAAGCGTGGTAAAACAAGTTTTGTCTTTCTTCCACATTTCTAAATTTGCCCCAGCTTTAGTCTAAGCAAAGACCCGTTTCCGTGGTTAACTGATGTGAATTATTAAAATCCATTTTTCTAAACCACGCAGTTCCCATGCAACATCGTAGTGTACCCACAGTTTCTTGTCAAGATATGGATTGTAGGAAATTAGCCAAGTAGGACCTTCAAGATATGTAATTATTTTAGGGGACTGTGTGTGGCACAGCATTGGTTCTTTTCATAATGCTTCCGCAGAATGGTTTCAGGCGTGCCAGTGTCCTCTGCTGTGCAGGTGAAAACATTGGAAAATTTAAAATTGACATGGAACCTTAGACGTAGCAGAGAGTTACAAAGTGCTCAGAGATATACATGCCAGCACTAATCTAAAACTGCTTATTTAAGTTAATCTGTTGCCAGTTAGTTTGCAAGATTTTGCATGTGTCATTTTTGCCAGATACATTTTCTCAGTGTCAGTGAAAATGGGTAATAGCATATAAGCAAGGGTACAAAATTATAAGAGTATGACACTAAACCTACTTTTTTATCAGAGCGAATGTTCTGCACGCTATCCGCTGACCCCAACAGTTTGCCCTCACATTTATATGGTCTTGCAGTCCCAAACGGTGGACGAGCACTCACTTAGTATATTTTGTACATCAGAGCATATCAAACTAAACTAAACATACTATATATGTACGATGATCCATGGATAAACTGTTGATGAATAAAACACTACTAAAGAAAGCATTGAGCGTGCATTAATAGTGCGGACATGTAAATTAGCTTTTACATCAATTATGTATATGTTACGTACCGTATGAGATTTTGTACCGTATAATACGGTACGACAATTTTCGTACCGTATTAAACGGTACGTCCCGTATTATTGTAGTTTTTGTACCGTATTGCAAAGAACTGAATACTGCTGTTAAATAATGTTAAGTAAAACAAATAATACAAATTTTGCAGTTTTGTTACAGAATAGCGTCTCAAAATGTCGCTTCCGACAAAACCGTATTTTTGCATTAAAAATTAACTTTTTTCTGTGCATACAAAAACCAAGGCGCTGTTGAGGACGGTTGCATTTGGAGAAAGCCCCAAGTTATGGATTTTAAAGCATCTTTTGCAAAATTATCAAAGAATTATAAATTATTGAATTGCCACAATCTGCATGACTGAAAAATATAGAAACTGAAATATAGAAATATAAAAAATGACATTCAAATATTTTCATAATTTTCATTTTCATAATATTCAAGATATTGCTTAAAATAACGAAAATACAAATAAACAAACAAATAAATGTTAAGGCTTTAAAAAATTTTTAATTTTATATTAAGTGCTTAGATTTGAATGACATTCAAATATTTTCAGACGGTTTTGTTGAAAGCTATATCTTGAGACGCTATTTTTGGTAAGAAAGCGATGACGATGTAGGAAATAGTTCCATCCTCGTTCCTTAAATAAAACAAATTATACTAATTCTGCAGTTTTCTAAAAAATAGCTTCTCACTATTTCTCTTCCGACAAAACCGTCTGAAAATATTTGAATGTCATTCAAATCTAAGTACTTAAAAAATTAAAACTTTTTAAAAAACTTAATATTTATTTGGTTTGTATTTTTGCTACTTTTGCGTAAGAACGTTGACTTTCAAAACTTAATTTGTTTTTACTCTTTATGTTCAGAATATTTACTAGAATTATAAGTTCAGAGTGCCATAGAAATAAGAATTTCAAGAGCAAAGTTTCTATTTTTTTTAGTCATGCAGATTGTGGCAATTGAATATTTTATACTTCTTTGATAATTTTAGCATATGTACGACAGATATCTCCGAAAAGTTTTGCAAAAGGCGCTTTAAAATCTATACCTTGGGGCTTTCTCCAAATGCAACCGTCAGCAACAGCGCCTTGGTTTTAGTATGCACAGAAAAAAGTTAATTTTTAGTGCAAAAGTACCGGAAGTAGTTTTGTCGAAAGCGACATCTTGAAACGCTATTTTGTAGCAAAACTGCAAAATTTGTATTATTTGTTTTACTTAACATTATTTAACAGCAGTATTCAGTTCTTTGCCAATACGGTACAAAAACTAACCTCAATACGGTACGAAAATTGTCGTACCGTATTTAACGGTACAAAATCTCATACGGTACGTAACATATATACCAACACAAACCTACATGAGATCGTATCTACGTTAAACCTAATTTGCATAAAGTCTCTGATGACTGCGCTATTACTGACGAATGCAAACATGGGTGTTTCATACAAAAACTTATAAATAACACTGTCTGTGTGTAAATATTATTTTAAAACCGATTACAGTAGACATGCTGCGCCGAGGCAGAAATGTATTACTGATATCTTTACTTTATTCATTTTTTACATATTGTGCACTTTTTCAAACTTTCTCAATAATCCAATCAATGAAGATTGAAATTCAAAAACCATTTTAATTAATTGTTATCCATGTCACCGCATTTTGCCACGAGTTAAACAATTAATCCATTTGCTTCCATGCACTAGAACGTAACCATATATAATTGCGTAACACTTTAGTTTACTGCTCAAAACGGTAAGTTCCAATCATAGTCTTTAAGGAGAATCAATGCAATTTATGCCATGCGTGTAGTTATATTTTCTGTTTATCCGCTAGCATGTTTACAACGTTTAAATGCAGTATATAATGGATATATTACGTAGTTATATGAGTATGATATGCTGCGTATTCCAAGCACACACTTTCTAATCGCTTGCGTAGTTACGCTACACATTTTAGAATGCGTGTTCCAGTTACACAGATTAGAAATATGCGACCGGCCGTCTCATAGTTCAGGTCTTGAACCCATATTTCGCAATGCTGCATCTTCTATCCCCCGTTTTAGACATCATAAAGACAACTCTATGTTCAATGCATATTCGAAAGCATGACAAGGCAAAAGTAAACCTCGCAGCTGTGTTTAATTTTACAGAGTTGTGACTATTCATTATTCCAATCTTAAATGAGTGCAACAAGCAATTTTTTTAACTATTGTCCTTTATGTTACAGAAGTGGTTTCTTCGAAATAACACGGACTACCAGCTACATTAACATAAACGTAAGCTATGTAGGTTTGCTACAGAATTTTCACATCGTTCTATGCATCTGTATTACAGGTGTACTGCAATTAGTGACAGGTTCTGTTTGAACCATCCAGAGGTGCTCTGTGCAACAAAGCCAAATGAGAACTAAACTGTCAGGAGTTCCGAAGACAGTAAATATTAAGCTGTAGGCATAATTTGTATACCCTGTGTGAAGTTTTGGTCTGCTCGACTATAATATTTGACAGTAAAGACTTTTCTCGTGAGTTTACGAAGTTGCTAAGTTCGAGTCTAAGGTGTGCGATGTTAAAAACTAATCCTAAACCCTAGTTTCTCCTCCAATTCCTACGGTATATGAAATGGAACACGAGAATTAGTTTTTACTCCAAACTCGCAATTATCTACACCAAACTAATTAAACATCAAAACATAAACCTGGTCAGTTCAAATACCAAAGTGATATTTCACACGGACAATCAAAATACAAATAATGGCGGATACACTCAGAATAGAGTTACACCCCCGCTACGCGAACGTCCCACTTAACACTACCCAAACTGGTTTTGGACAGACCTTATATAGTGTCAGTCAATCAATAAAAGCCAACCGTACACACTAGTGAGGAAAGATTGATTGTTTGTCAAATAAGAGTATGATTTTGAACATCTGTCGTTTTAAATATTAGTTTTCTTATCGTAACTACATCACAAAACTACAGTATAACCGTTTCTACACATGTATTGCCAACTTCACATTGTACATTAGATTATTGTAGGCCTACTGTAGAAATACTGTAAAATACTGTAGAAATACTGTGAAATCTAGAAGGTTACTGTAATTTTAGATCCTTATGCTTAGGCTTAGCACATCTGACTGACTGATATTCCACAAAATACCCCCTCTTTGCCACCGCCCGCCCGGCGCGGTGTTCCCAGAAAGGAGATAAAAAGAGAATACAAATGGTTAGAGATAAAACGGAAAGTTAAAAGCAAACGGAGAAAGGTAAAATGTGGACCCTCACTGGTCTCACAAGTGGAACTCCCACTGACAGACATGTGCCACTGGCACGACAAACTTTTGCCAACTTGACAACAACTTTACTGGGCCCTTAAACTACTGAGTGCTACGACTCTACTACAACGGCAACTACAACAACGTGGACATAAAATTTTTCGGCTGTCACCGAGACAGAACACAAACTGTACCCTGGGACACACCGCCCAGGAGACGGGGCTGGAGGGGCGTACCGGGAACATCAGTCAGTCATTACCCCCCACCAAGCGAAATATGCTCCGGAAGCAAAAGACACACATATGTATGAAAAAAGCAAGGCACAGACAGTAAGGCAAGGTTTCAAGGCAGTAGACAAAACGAACAATACAGAAATAAACATCACAAAAAATTAGTATTTTGATTGACTGTGTAAAATATCACTTTGGTATTTGAACTGACCAGGTTTTATTTTGATGTTTGATTAATTTGGTGCAGATAATTGCGAGTTTTGAGTAAAACCTAATTTTTGTGTACCATTTTATATACCGTAGGCTGGAGGAGAACTAGGGTTTAGGATTAGTTTTTAATATCGCACACCTTAGACTCGAACTTAGCAACTTCGTAAACTCACGAGAAAAGTCTTTACTGTCAAATATTGTAGTCGAGCAGACCAAAACTTCACACAGAATTACAAATTATGCCTACAGCTTAATATTTACTGTCTTCGGAACTCCTGACAGTTTAGTTCTCATTTGGCTTTGTTGCACAGAGCACCTCTGGATGGTTCAAACAGAACCTGTCACTAAGTGCAGTACACCTGTAAGCCTGGAGTAATAGAACGATGTGAAAATTCTGTAGCAAACCTACATAACGTTTATGTTAATGTAGCTGGTAGTCCGTGTTATTTCGAAGAAACCACTTCTGTAACATAAAGGACAATAGTTAAAAAAATTGCTTGTTGCACTCATTTAAGATTGGAATAATGAATAGTCACAACTCTGTAAAATTAAACACAGCTGCGAGGTTTACTTTTGCCTTGTCATGCTTTCGAATATGCATTGAACATAGAGTTGTCTTTATGATGTCTAAAACGGGGGATAGAAGATGCAGCATTGCGAAATATGGGTTCAAGACCTGAACTATGAGACGGCCGGTCGCATATTTCTAATCTGTGTAACTGGACTAATAATTCTAAAATGTGTAGCGTAACTACGCAAGCGGTAGAAATTGTGTGCTGGAATACGCAGCATAGCATACTCATGTAACCCCGTAATATATCCATTATATTGTGCTGTACCTAAACGTTATAAACGTAACTGGCGGAGAAACATAGAAAATATAACTACATACACGGCGCCAAATTCATTGATTCTTCGCTGCAAGATAAGATTGGAACTCACAGTTTTGAGCAGTAAACTAAAGTGTTACAATTATATAATAGTTACGTTCCATGGAAAGCAAATAGTTGAGTTGTTTGGCTCGTGATAAAATCTTTGTGTATGGATAACGAATGGTTTTGAATTTCAATCTTCATTGATTGGATTATTGAAAGTTTGAAAAAGTGCACAATATAGTAAAAAATAGACCAAAGCAAAGATATCAGTAATACATTTCTGTCTGAGTATCTTTTCTACTGTAAACGGTTTTAAATAATAATATTTACACACAGAAGATGTTATTTATGGGGGGGGGGGAAGTTTTTGTATGAAACACCCATGATTTGCATTCGTCAGCCATAGCGCAGTCATCAGAGACTTTATGCAAATTAGGTTTAACGTAGATACGATCTCATGTAGGTTTGTGTTGGTATATATGTTACGTACCGTATGAGATTTTTGTACCGTTAAATACAGTACGACCCAATTTTCGTACCGAAATATTGAGGTTAGTTTTTTGTACCGTATTGGCAAAAAAGAACTGGTTACTGCTGTTAAATCATGTTAAGTAAAACAAATAATACAAATTTTTGCAGTTTTTGTTGCAAAAATAACGTTTCAAGATGTTAAGCACTATTCGACAAAACTACTTCCCGTACTTTTTGCACTAAAAAATTAACTTTTTTCTGTGCATACTAAACCAAGGCGCTTCTGATTTGGTTGCATTTTGTGAAAGCCTCCAAGGTATAGATTTTAAAGCGCCTTTTGCAAAACTTTTCGAGATCTTCGTCGTACATATGCTAAAATTATCAAAGAAGTATAAAATATTCAATTGCTTACACAATCTGCATGACTACAAAAAATAGAAACTTTGTCATAGCAAATTCTTATTTCTATGGCACTCTGAACTTATAATTCTAGTAAATATTCTGAACATAAAGAGTAAAAACAAATTAAGTTTTGAAAGTCAACGTTCTTACGCAAAAGTAGCAAAAATACAAACCAAATAAATATTAAGTTTTTTAAAAAGTTTTAATTTTTAAGTGCTTAGATTTGAATGACATTCAAATATTTTCAGACGGTTTTGTCCGAAGAGAAATAGTGAGAAGCTATTTTTTTAGAAAACTGCAGAGATTAGTATAATTTGTTTTATTTAAGGAACGAGGATGAACTATTTCCTACATCGTCATCGCTTTCTTACCAAAAATAGCGTCTCAAGATATAGCTCCCAACAAAACCGTCTGAAAATATTTGAGTGTCATTCAAATCTAAGCACTAATATAACATTAAAAATTTTTTTAAAGCCTTAATATTTGTTTGTTTGTTTATTTGTATTTTCGTTATTTTTAAGCAATATCTTGAATATTATGAAAATGAAAAATTATGAAAATATTTGAATGTCATTTTTTATATTTCTATATTTCAGTTTCTATATTTTTCAGTCATGCGCAGATTGTGGCTCAATTCAACCAATTTATAATTCTTTGATAATTTTGCAAAAGATGCTTTAAAACCATAACTTGGAGCTTTCTCCAAATGCAACCGTCCTCAACAGCGCCTCGGTTTTTGTATGCACAGAAAAAAGTTAATTTTCAATGCAAAAATACGGTTTTGTCGGAAGCGACATTGTGAGACGCTATTCTGTAACAAAAACTCGTGAAAATTTGTATTATTTGTTTTACTTAACATTATTTAAACCAGCAGTATTCGGTTCTTTGCAATACGGTTGCAAAAACTACTGTAATACGGGACGTACCGTTTAATACTGTACGAAAATTATCGTACCGTATTATACGGTACAAAATCTCATACGGTACGTAACATATACATATGCAATTGATGTAAAAAGCTAATTTTAGTGTTCACACTATTAATGCTGCTCAATGCTTTTCTTAGTAGTGTTTTATTCATCAACAGTACATCCATGGATCATCGTACATATATAGTATGTTTAGTTTAGTTTGATATGCTCTGACTGTACAAAATATACTAAGTGAGTCTTTCGTCCACCGTTTGGGACTGCAAGACCATATATAAATGTGAGGGCAAACTGTTGGGGTCAGCGGATAGCTTGCAGAATATTCGCTTTGATAAAAAAAGTAGGTTTAGTGTCATACTCTTATAATTTTGTACCTGCTTATATGCTATTACTCCATTTTCACTAACACTGAAAAATGTATCTGGCAAAAATGACACATGCAAAATCTTGCAAACTAACTGGCAACAGATTAACTTAAATAAGCAGTTTTAGATTAATGCTTGTACGCGTATATCTCTGTACTTTGTACCTCTCTGATACGTCTAAGGTTCCATGTCAATTGTGAATTTTCCAATGTTTTCACCTGCACAGCAGAGGACATTGGTACGCGCCTAGAAACCATTCTGCAGGAAGCATTATGAAAAGAACTAATGCGCTGTGCCACATACACAGTCCCCTAAAATAATTACATATCTTGAAGGTCTAAAAACTGGCTAATTTCCTGCAATCCATATCTTGACAAGAAATTGTGGAGACTACACTACGATGTTGGCATGGAAACTGCGTGGTTTAGAAAAAAATGGATTTTAATAATTCACATCAGTTAACCACTGAAACGGCTCTTTGCTTAGACTAGAAGCGTACAACAAATTTAGAAATGTAAAGAAAGACAAAACTTGTTTTACCACGCTTATGACATGAGCTCGAGAAGGAAGCAAGCGTTTGCTGGAATGGAAAGTTAGGATCAGCTCAAAAAGTGGTGACGTCGATGAAGAAATAGATTAGACATCCATGAAATAATTATTAATAGATAGAGACGAGAGCGATAAGATAGAACCCCAGGTTCGAAATTACGCAATCGTACTTAGTAGACGATGTAATGTATTATAATTTTCACGTCCATCTCTTACATTGACTCAAATCGTTGAGACAGCTAGGATATTTGAATCTGCAGTGTCGCCGAATCAATATTCTTTCGTCGTAGCAATTGCACCAAGTTACGATGTACGCGAGACTGGTAGCATTCCATATGAAAAAAAAAAAAAAAAAATCTCAAAATAAAAGTTTCTAATCTCATCTGACTATTTGTGTTTTTTTCTTTAAATTTTGCTTATTAATGTAAATGTGGCTGTTCTGAAAGTGTGAGCTATGTTTTTGCACCTCGTTTTACGACTTTCAGGAAGCTGAATACTACGCTCATTTTACTGATTAATTTTCTTCAGATTAGTTTACGTTGACGAATAAATATTGCTGAAAAACGTTTGCAGAAGATTTTCTTGCTACTTGTAAACTTGAACTTTTACGAAATAATAGTGTAAATTGTGCTCTCTTTGAGAGCAGAAATTGTAGGGACGGCGGTGACAAAAGTCTTTTGTGCCAATTTTTCAGCCTATTATTTCATCTTGCAAAAATCTTCCTATAACGGAGGGCAACTTTGTTCAATGCAGCTTATAAATACGCCGGTCTTTCGAAATATGTACATTCGAGCGGTTTCAGACTGTCATCGAAAAGTGAAAAATGAACTTTTTCATTGTGTTGTTCTTAATATCGTATGCATGTTGTGCTTGTTAAAAGTAAACAGGGAAACCAAATCCTTACAATGGCAACATACTTCAGCTGAAAACACGGAATCCTTGTTAACTTGGGAAAGATCTGATTTTTGTAGCATTACTTTTGACACAACGCTGTTGAAAGGTATCCAAACGAATTTCTTCTTCGTAACGGCCAAATGTTTGAACCAACACAACAATTGCAGTAACACTTATATTATAAGGACAATGTGTACAAGTAATCTAAAGCTAAGGTTTGGGGCCTGCCTCTGTATTTATAGATTGACGTTTCAATACGTACATTCTCTGCAATGGCGTATGTTGATAACTTGATGCCAATAGTTAGAAAGGAACCAACCTTGACAACGTCCCTCTACCCAGACGGCCCCTATATCATAGCTCACAAACAAACATTTTTGATGTTTGTGCAGTTTTGCAAAACAATATTATGCATTTGCTAAAATCAGCAATAGTAAATGCTAAATTTTATTTCTTGTAAACGTATATGCTATGCTTTTATCCAACAAAATTGTCAAGTATCTAATTACATATGTATACTCATTTCTTTATGCATATACTTATGCAATAACATTTCAGTTATTATCACACTTCGTGGAAACAATAACTTACATAAACCACTTTGAACAAAGAATATGTATACGGGAAATGATACTTCCCTGTACCATGGGAATTGGACGCTGAGATTTACTGTGGAAAATGATTTTGACACCACTAGTTCACTTCAGATTCAAGTAGAGGAGAAGGTTGTAGCATTAATCAGCAGCTTGAGATCCTACAATGAATGAAGGAGTAAATATAACTGTTTTAACTTAATCCTATAATTTTTAAGATTACTGTTATCTCTCACATTTTCGGTATTTCTAATCCAATGTTACCTGCATTTTGACCAAATCTTTGTCCGTTCCAGCTATCAAAATTAAACAGTCTCCTTGATACGGGTCAAAAACTTTTGAAATCTGGAAATACAAATTAAATGTATATTTGGATAAAGAAAATCAGTCAGTTCAAATTAAATTCCGCAAAATGATGCAAACATCTTTGTGCTGATGGCGTTGGTTTAAGTATTAGAAGTGTTCTAACGTGTGCCCCCATATTATAGTTCCTAGCGCTCCAAGAAAGCGCTTCAACTTTTATTCATCTTTTCTTATAAAAAAATACTTTTCCTCTAGATTTTGTCAAATTAAATCATCTTGCTGGAGGTGCTTAATAAAATAGTTCTACGTCTTCGAAAAACGTTTCTAAGTTGTTGGCTGAATACCAGTAGAGCGACTGATCACGGTTTCATTGGATACTTTGCATATATCTAAGTAATTAATTATGGTCAAATCTAAGCCCCCGAATTCAAATTCTCCTTGCTTGTGTGGGAAGCAGGATCATCGATCTATGGTTGAATGTTCGGTTTGTCGAGCTTACATTCATTATGGGAGTTACTTCGATTCAAGAACTTAGTCTAATTATCAATGATGACCCGGTCAATTACGTGTGTAAGCTATGTGTGCCGAAATTGACTGACGTATAAATGCCAAGCTTTTGCCCCTTAGCCAGCACCAAAGCGTCTGGTGCTATTCTGAACCCGTGCCTAAATCTCCGCCTCCGTCTCCTATCCTCCCAGAAGAAATGATTGGTCGAATTGTTGAAGCTGCCACCCAAGCGGCTACAGAAGCGGCCACTAAGGCAGCCATGGAGTTCGTCAAAGACAATCTCGAAAAGAAGAGCAAAAAGAACAATCTTGTTGTAGTAGGGATTCCGGAAAAACATTCCAACAAGCCTATGCAGCAGAACCAAGCTGATGCTCAGAAAATTCAGGAATATTGTGATTCTCTTGGGACCTCTTCCTCTGCCATCGTATCAACGTTTCGCGAGGGTCGTACTCCAGGAAAGACGATCCTGAAAATTTGTTTCCAAGATAGGTATGTGACTGAACGGATGTGTTTCCTGAAGGGTGCCACGAAGTTACTTCAATCGGATAAGGAATACAGTAAAATCAATTTCGACCTTTCGTTCGTGCGGACTTAACTGAATCTGAAAGGGCCCGTGACCGACAACTTAGAGCTGAACCCTTCCGTCGCCGCGATGAAGAAAAGAAAGACTTAATAATTAGAAATGGAGCTATCAACAAACTGCCGCCGAAACCTGACGATTCTCCCCAGAACTCCTGCGATCCTGAAAACCCCCACAGCCAACCAATGGCCAGTGAAAAATTTTGTAGTTCCTTTTGTACAGTCAAAGCATCAGAAGCAAAGGAACAAAGTTGCCAGAGTTATGTTTTGAAGGCCTAGCAATACAAATCAGTTGTATTTTGTAACCGAAACCTGGCTTACTGATAGTTTTGTTAATGCTTCCTTTGATTTAATTTTATCAACTCACAGTATAGTTCGTCTTGATGATTGTTGTAGAAAGGTTTTGGGAGGTGGAGTTATGATTATTGTTCCAAAACATTTGCACAATGTTGTTGAACTGGTTAGTAACGAATACTTTGAAGCAATTTTTTGTGACATTTACATTGAGAAGTGGACTGTTTTAGAGTTGCACTTGTTTATAGAACTCCTTCGTCAAACAAATTACTTGCAACCCAGCTCTGATTGCTAAATTATATGAATACTTGGACAATGACATGTTAAAATTGGTTTGTGGTGATTTTAATTATCCCCAGATTGATTGGCTTAATACCATGTTTAAATGGTGTTGAATATGACTTTTGTAGCTGTATGTCGCAGTTAGGTTTAGTCCAGTCGGTACTATCTCCAACTCATGATCGCGGCCACACTCTTGACTTAGTATTTACAAATGACACTAACTTAATTTCAAATATCCAGTGTTCAACCTCTTTTGTAACTTCGGATCATTTACAAGTCACCGACATACTAGGCCCTTTTCAGCTGTCTGGTAGACAAATCGAAATTTACAAAAGTCTTATAATTTTTATAAAGCAAATTTGAATGGTATGAAGCTTTTCTTACAAGATCTCAATTGGAATCTTTTACTGTTTGAACACTTATCTATTGATGAAATGTGGGAAAATTTTCGTGCAAAACTTTGGCACTGCATTGACCTCTATGTTCCTTTATGTAGCTCGGTTACTTATTCACATTTCTGGTCTGCATCTACAACTAAGCTGCATAAAAACAGAGGTTATTGCATACAAGATTTAGACGTAATCCTACCGAATCAAATAAGTGTGCTTGGTTAAAAGCGGCAAAAGTGGCAAGGTTATCTAGAAGAAAAGATATGCATGCCCGTGAACTTAGAATATTAAAAAAGACAAATGATAAGAAATTTTGGAATATTGTTCGATCCCGTTTACGTGGTAGACCTGGCATGCCATTAATGATTAAAAATGGTAATCCAGTTTTTGAAGAAACAAACAAGGTTAATTATTTTAATGATTTTTTCATCTGTTTTTATTAAGGATGATAATCTTAAAATAGAAATTTTACCTGTTCCTACTTCTTTCAAGTTTGTTGACATAGCTATTACTACTGGATTAGTGAAAAAGCATCTGATGTCTATGCCTCTAAAATCTAGTCTTGGTCCCGACAAAATCCCTCAACTCTTATTGAACAAACTTGCCGATTGTCTTGCATCCCCTTTGTCGCAAATTTTCAGTAAGTCTCTAAATTCTGGTGAAATTCCTATGAGGGGACGTGAAAATTGTGCCTATCTCACAAAAGGGTCCAAAAATACTTTGAAAATTACAGAATCAATTAGTTTATTATGTTCAGATGTGGAAAAGCAATGGAAGGGGTTGTTGGTTATATTGGGTCATCCGATTTTAAACTACATAAAAAAAATTACTCCGCTTCAATTTGGTTTTCGAAAAGGTAGATCAACTGTTATGCAACTTTTTTAGAGACTCATAACATCTGGACTAAGTCTTTGGATTTTGGCTTAAATATAGACGTGATCTTTCTTGATATTGCAAAAGCCTTTGATACTGTGTGAAGTTGGCACCGACAAGGAAAGATATAAATTATACTTGAGTTGCTAAGCCTTTGTGAATTAGTTATTGCATTTC
>JASAND010015938.1:0-15671 GCA_030248195.1 Trissonchulus latispiculum
TCTCAGGGTCCTCAGCCTCCGAAACCTGAGCGAAGGCATTTTGGGTAGGGAAGGTAGTAGGAATGACCGCTGGGGTTGGCAGCTGAGGCTCATTTATAACAGCAGGGGTGGGACTTTCTGTTTGATGGGCCAGCTCTCCCAGGAGAGCAGTGGGTTTGGGCTGGGTTTCAGGGTCCTCAACCTCTAAAACCTGAGTTGAGGCATTTTGGATAGTGAGGGTAGTAGGGGTAGCCGCTGGGGTTGGCGGCTGGGGCTCATTGGTAGTAATAGGAATTAGGCTTTCGGGTGGCAAGGTTAGCTCTCCCATAGATTGGGATCGCTGACAAAGGTGGGGTCGAGGGAGTCGTTTGGGTTTGGGCAAAGAGTCGCTTCTGGTGGGCTCGTGGGGTTTGCAGAGTTGACCCGACATGTCCAGCTCCTCCATGCACTGACGAATTCGGCCCAGAAGGTTCAACAGCAGGCTTTCGAATTCTTCGAATTTTTGGCGGGTAAGGTTCATGGTTGAGGAGAAGTCCCCAGGAGACTTCTCAACAGCTTTAGGGAGTTTTGGGTACGATTCCTGCTGATGATCCTCCACCGGACTGAGCGACTCTCGGGGATCCTGGAACATGTCGCCCAATTCAAAGCACGGAGCCCACTGGTCGAGGCCAAAGGGGTTAATGGAAATAGCAATAGGGGAGGCGTAGTCGTGACGAGCACGCTTGGTATGTCAGGAAACTATTTTCCAAGAGTAGTTTCCTGTCTCCCGCATGGGGTGGGAGTTTCCGGGGACATTGCGAGTGGAGGCCGTGGTAGGGGTAGCTGTAGTGGGACCATCCTGGTGATGCGAGGTACTGGGGAGGTGTTGCTGGCCCTCGCCAGTCAGCAACATCTCCCCAGGGCTTAGAATAAACTTAGGGGTGGAATGTGTACGTACTTTGGTAAATGTACGTACATGGTTTGTACGGGGTAAAATTTTGGGCGTCAACAGTGGATCAATTAGGGAGGGGATAGGTACTTGGATCTTGTTGGACGCTACGGGCTTCCCGTAGCAACCGCGAGGGGGGGTCCACTGCTGACGATTAAACCTTTCGCAACCTCGCAACACCAAGTTTTTCCTTGCTGGCTGGGGGCTACACTCCGGGTGGGTGGGTAGACAAGTCCGCGGCTTCCACTGACAAGTTCGTGTGCGTTTGGGCTCCAAAAATGAAAGGCGACGTTGGACAGGGTAAGTGGGTTCGACCTCGTGGTCAAACAGGCTGGGGGGTTTCGTAGATTGGGAGAAGGGTGGGGATGGGGTATACTCCGTTAAACAAGAGGACACTGAGACCGTGGGGGACTGATGTGACTCCGGGTGATGGCCACTTGGTGAGAAATAGGGTAAGGGTTCGGGCTCCTCTGAGCTCCGATTGGCCGTCCGAGGGTTATCAGTCACTTCGTACGCGGGCGCCATATTAACTGGGTAGGGGTCAGACCGGGGGCGCACGTCGGGGCTTACTGACGGCGCCCCAGGTTGGCGTTTCCCTGGTTCTGGAAAAGGCCATCGGAAGTGGGTTGATGACTAACTTGAGGACTGGGTTGGGGTTGGAGGTCACTCAAGTCACCTCCTTGTTGGCAAAGGGGGGTCCGCGCTTGGGGTTGGGGGCTGGCCATCACCTTCGGACTCGCCAACATACGTAGGAATCCGGGGTGGTTGGGCCCCAGGTTGTCGACTGCGCGTATACGGGTGGGGGCAGTATTGCCACCCGTGCCCCTCTTGGGTGCACCAGAAGCACAACCTGGGCCCATGAGTTCTGGAGTTGTGGTTACGAGGGTAAGAATTGGAATTATTTCGAATTCCATATGGGCGGGGTTTGATCTGATCATGGGGGCCTTGGGATGGTTTCGTTCCACTAGAGGCCGTAATGGATTTGGCATGGCGTTTCGTGGACGGCCAGGTTTGCACTACCAGGGCTTCCCTAGTAGGCAAATGGGGTTTAGGGTATCCGGGGGTATGGGGGGAATAATCATAAGAATACTCCAATGGGGTTTGATGGGGAGGGGGAGCCCATCCACGACACGCCGGGGCTTTGGGACAAAAACCCAGAGCGGGTTTTTTCTTGGGTTGGAGCTTTCCGGACAGATGTTCCAGGGGAGTGGGGTTGGGGGGTGGGGCTTCTTCGCTCGGGTCAGAACCGTCCAAGTGAACCGTGGGGTCATGACGGGAGGGGCTTCCCCTACCTCCGTCCTGGGGGTAGTCCGACGAGGGGTGTAGATCGTCCTCGGGACTCAATCCTGACCCGAGGCGGATGTGGACGGAACATCCGTGCTGCCCAGAACTTCCGACCACGGCCCCAAGGTCAGGAGGGGGTAGGTCAGGAGATTGGTCATGACGGGAGGGGCTTCCCCTACCTCCGTCCTGGGGGTAGTCCGACGAGGGGTGCAGATCGTCCTCGGGACTCAGTCCTGACCCGAGGCGGATGTGGACGGAAGATCCGTGCTGCCCAGAACTTCCGACCACGGCCCCAAGGTCAGGAGGGGGTAGGTCAGGAGATCGGTCCACTCTGGGTTTGCTGTCAAAGGGGTCGTCTTCAGGGGGGCAATGATCCATTACAAACACGACACCAAAAAAAACACAGCTCACCAAATTAGTTATATACGTATATCCTATTTTTGGGCAGGACCGGGGGGCGATGGGGATTTTCAGGGTAGGATATACGTATATAACTCAAAATCGGGGTTCTCCGGCCGGGGACACGAAACTCCAACTGTACGTACGTATTCCGGGACCAAGAATCGGGGGGTTGGGTCGAATCTTCAATTCGACCTGAAATTGTTGGGGTCTCGTCCGGGGAGTAGCAGCAATCCACCAGTTGAGAATTCAATCGTCCAACGGTACAGGGTTAGATTCCTGGCCGAGCCCCGAAGTCCAACGGAAAAATTTTTCCAAAATTTGTATTTCCCTCCCAAAAAATTTTCTGGGTGAGGGGGGACTGATTGGGGTAAATTTAGGGCGGGCAGGGAGTTGCTGGTATAGTGGGGTTGGATTATCACTTGGCGTGGTCCAGGTGATAATCTAGGGGTAAAGTTGGTCTGCCCAACTATAATAAATAATTTCCAAAAGGATGGGAAAAAAATAACACAGCACTTAAAAATTCACAAAAATAGGCACGATGATAAAATAAACACACCACTCGTCCGCAGAAAGGAAAACGGGACTAATAAAATTCACGGGGGATTGACAGGAAGTCAGGCGTCTGACTGGGACTTTAAGCGATGCGTGGGCGGCGCTTTAAAGAGCCCAAGCAAAGTCAGGCGCCTGATAAGGGCTCAAGCGATGCGGGGGCGGGCCAAAAAAGTTAACACAAAGGTTTGCAATTGGGAATGACGTCAATTGCAGACCTTTGTGAATCCACACGGGGGGAATGGGTATATCAGACCGGCGGATCCAGTCAAGGTAAGTAAAATAGGGAGGGGGAAAATTATGTAGGGTTCTAAAAAGAATTTTTGGGCTAAGGAGGGGGCTAGAAAAATTAATTTAGGGGAGGGGGAAAAATAGGAAAAATATTTCAGGGGGAAAATAAAAAGGGGAGAGCCTAAGAGCTGGCAGCCTAATGTAAAATATGGGGGAGCTAGGGATTTTAACCGCTGAGCTCAAGCCCCAATTTTACAAGTGGAACTGTGCGCAAGACGCTGACCTGCGACTGCGGATGGAGATATTTAGTCCAGGCGGCTCTCTACCACCGACTTGCCTCGCCAAGGGGAAATGGACACTTTTGGGGGGACGCCAACGGGGCGCCTAACAAAATTGGGGAGACACGCACACAAAAAAATAGGCTCAGTTATAAGTCAGCTCCGGGCTATTCCCAGAGCTCTACCTAGCTAAACCAAGAGATCAGACTAGTACAGCTTAGTAAGAAGAATTAAATAAAATAGTTAAAAGACAGCTGACGAGTTTATTGGGACAACACAGGGCAAGGATACGACAAGTGAGTCCGTCCGGCGGTATCCAGACAAGACTGGCAAGATACAGCGGGCTACCCGCACAGCACACGGGAAAAGGACACAGAGAAAAGTACAGACAAAAAGGGGGGAAGGGGACCAGCAACAAATAGGACAGCACAAAAATGCAACAAAATAGGGGGAGGGAGGTTAGCTAGCTAAGTTAGACCCCGGGGGGGGGGGGGGGAAAGGGAAAACGGGGGCAACCCCGCGAAGTTAGGTCAGAATGGGGAGGGAAAGGGTTAGAAGTCAATTAAGGGATAAGTAAAAAGTGGGGGGATTAGAGCAAAAGAAGGGGTTAGGGATTAAATTAAAAAGGGTTTTCAAAGAAAAAGGAAAAAAATAGAGACTTACGTTTTTAGGTGTAGATGGCCAAAAGGGTGGGGCCCCAATATCAAGAACCGACCTCTCGCTGACTTCAAAATCTCCCAACTGACGAAAAGATGATGTAATCATTCAAGGAGAATTTTGTTATGCATTGGGAACGGGAGGGTCTATCTTCGCTAAGCCAACAAAGATTGGAAATAAGTGCAATGTTAAATTTACGCTCAGAAATAACTGGTTTTAAATAATTTTCGAAAGATGAGCATAAAGTTAGCACTGCACAGTTTTTAGGGGAGGGGTTTACATACAAAATAATACATAATTATCGGACTTCCCAACAATTATAAAAAATACAATATTTATGGGGAATTTGGGGGATTTTGGGGGAGTTTTAGGAAAAACAGCGAAAGTGGGAATTAGGAAAGGACTTGGAAGGGGGGTGATAACGGGGACGTTATTACCCACATTACAGACGCACATTGAACCAACTGAGTAGTTGTGTTTTCGAGCTTCAGCGGGCAAGCGTAGCGGCCAAATTTGTTTGAAGTGATGGGTCCAATTTGTGGGGGTCAGCCGTTAGCGAACAGAGCATAGATTTCTTCTTCTTTCTCATTAATGTCACACTCTTATCATTATGGACTCTTGGTAATAATATAAGCGCAAGATTACTGCAACCAGTCACTTGATCTAGCCAATGTGCTGCCTTCTTCGAAATTAGAATTGTTAAAATATGGAATTCTCTCCCTGAGTCAACGGTAACATCTGGCACTTTGGATAGTTTTAGTTGAAAACTTGAAACTTTTAATTTTATACCCTTTTGTAAATAAAATTATATTAGAGGACCTAATTAAATCATATATAGTTAGTAGTAGGAGGGGTATCCCAATGTCTTTCTTTGAAAGGTTCGCTCATACTCTCCAGCACCTTCACAGTTCCATTCTTTATGATGCAACTTACTTCCTTTTCTGTCTCTTTTTTTATTGTCTTAGATTCTCGCTGAAGCTGATAAAAATGATACGCTTGGAAGCGAAACCCTAAATTCTACTGCTCCGAAAGACTTATAAAAATTAATAAACTCTTTTTTCACTACCTTGTACGTGTGTAACTGAGTTGTGCGAATAAACCTAATTACTTGCTCTAATTTTTGAGGACTTAAAATTGAACACGATTTTTCGTCAAGTCAAAAATTTCTGCATCAACAACAATTTTTTCACTGCGTGCGTTTTAACACATGAGACCTCAACTTTTAAAAAGGAAATTACTCGACACTCGTAAAACTTACGACTTTAATTTTGAAAACTTATTAAAATATACCACGTAGACAATAAGATATGTAGAAAATCAGCGGGATCCTAGAAAGTCGATAAACTAACCCTAAAATGAACCCCACACTTTGTAAACATAGAGTGAATGAGGTAAGCTTGCTTGACCAGATAGAAGGTACTGATTTGCAGGGGTCAGCAGTGTCTTATTTGCTGGTATTTTGTTTCCAAGGTAACGTTTAATCGAAAATATACAGATAAATAATATATTTTTGTAGGAAAGAATTATGGACGCTTATACCTCTATGTTTGCTAGTTTGCTGTATGTATTAATGGTAATGTTGAAGTGACTGTTTCTGCATTTCTTATCAAGAATTACTAGGACTTGTCACCAAGAGTGATCCAAAGTTGATATGTTAAAAGCAAAGCCGTTCAAACTTTAACAGCTTTATAAATTCACTTTTTAGAAAACATATACCTGCCATATTGAAGAAAACAAAGCATTTAGTCCAAGAGTCACATTCATTACACCAACCATAATAAACAGGGATTACATTACTAAACCCACCTCGTATCCACCTATGGTGAGACGAACTGTGCAATCAAATGGTATATTCCTTAATCCCACTGTGTTAGCCAACGAAAATAGAACCAGAGGAAACCAAATTACAAATACAATCCCAAATAATGCCAAGCCACCACAACCATACTTTATAATTGGCTTAGTTTTGGCTCCCTTAGGAGTAGGATAATCCTACAAACAAATGCTTTATAAAAATTTAAAATGTCCATGAATCTGTGAAATGCTGTAGCGTACATACGTCCAGTTGTTCGATTACAGAATGAATCCTTGGAGATGTGTTAAAGTACTCTTAACGTACTTTCAAGGTATACTCCATAAAAATTTCCACAGTAACTGCACGGTTTTATGTTAATCTTAGTCTGTTGCAGCCATAGCTGGGGTTAGCCCGGATCCTAGGTAATTGCAAAACTTAACAAGCTGCATTGCTACTCTAGCGTAGCGTAGCGTTATGTAGATGAGCACTAATTGCTCTACGCACAGTAACCTTTCTACACCTGTGTAATGACAACTGGATACCGAGCGAAGTAAGATATGTATCCAGATCCAGTTGCCAGTGAAACAGGTGTAGAGAGGTGAAATTGCTGAATGATTCTTTTTATATGCCAGCGAAATCACAGTCCCCATATTCCAGCAAGGTTAAGCGTTCTATATGAACAATACGCAAATTAAACGAAACGCTTTGAAAAGGATCGAAAATGCAACAATTCTTAACAGACAAATATGTCCTCTGTCGAAACAATATAAAAAGGTACTTACTTCTTCAAATCGCCTGGTACATTTAATCTCGTATATGCTAGAAAAGATGTCTTCGAACTTAAACCAATCCAGGAAGCCAAGACATGTGTCAGTCCAAATCCAATCCATTAATGCTCGCAATTCAAACAAGAATGGCACAAGCATAAACCTTAAAGCATTGCAAGAAATTGAGAATAAGAATACTAATAAATAAAGAATAAAATAAAGATAATGGCACAAGCATAAACCAGCATTGCAAGAAACTATGAGAATAAGAATATTAATAAATGAAAAATAAAAATAAGAATAATAATCATAGGATCACTAGGAACAAAGAAAGGGGGAAAAGCCCTAGTGTATGCTAGAGTACTTCCGCGGTACTTCCGTAAACATCTGACGACTTGAGGGTCAACGAACATGATTAAGTGCGATGTGGCAACAACGCTAGATTAATGCAAGTTAGAGTAGAGAAGGGAACGCAACTATGGACATGCCAATGTAGCACAATAAGAACAGTTTCTGGATTAAAGGGTTGTGTTTCTTTCCAAGCTATTACTAATCTTACCCTTTAAAAAGTATCATATTCACTAGACTGAACTTCTTAGTTAAAATGTTTCCCAGAACGCGATTCGGATAGCCAGACCGGATCTGCCAAGCCGATACGATAAAGTAGATACACTTTGTAAAATACCAAATTCGAGCTGGTGAATTGTCTACAAATCGCCTGGAACTCAAAAAATTGACAAAATTGCACTAGAACTTGAGATCACAGTTTCTTTCATATACTTTCTTACTTGAAGATTTCAATGATCATGTCTGCAAATGTTTATGCTGCCATTTTATGAATGCTGAGTCGAGGTATTTCACTGCAATTAGGAATTAGGTATGTCACTGCAACTGCAGTAACGAACCAAGTAGAAGCATTGCCTAGACTAATCCGTACGTAGTGAATGTGCTCTTACTATTATCAATAAAATTCAACTGACGCATGTAATATTACCTTTCTGTAACTGCTGGCAGAATAAAAAATATCCACAAATGCACAAATACTACTGAGCCAAGTTGATATAACAGTTTTCCGAACAAAAATTTTCGAAGGAAAAGAGCTCGGTCAACGATAATCAATGCAAACTGCACAATTAACATGGCAATAAAGGCTCCTGGGATCTAAAACAGTAAACGTGAGAACTTTCAAAAAGAGGTCCACTTTTATAAACAATCTTCTGGTCACGGATTCCGTTCATTTTCAAACAATTCCGTACCTACAATTGAGTCACTAACTACGTCACGTAACTTTGTCTTAAAACTGGATGGTGTTTACATGCTGGCAACTCTAGTCACTACAGTTTGGGAACGAATTGAAACTTAAGCTTGGTTCGATTGTGCCTGGGTGGCTCAATCGGTTGAGCTTTGGCCTAGAGCGCCAAAGGCGATGGATTAGATACCCGAATTTATCGGGTCAGAGTGCTGTAGTGACAATCTTAGTTTCGTTTGTTCTTTCATTTGTCTTGCCCATTACGAGTTGAAACGATTTGAAACGGTTTGCTCCCATCAGACTGTGTGGGCTGGCGCTGGCGCGAAAGCGTCTTCTAAAATGTCACTACAGTTTGAGAACGAATTCAAACTTAAGCTTGGTTCGACTGTGCCTGGGTGGCTCAATCGGTAGAGTGTTCGCCTAGATCGCCGAAGGTTGTGGGTTCGATCCCCACCTCAGGCACGAATTTTTCGGGTCAGAGGTACTGTAGTGACAATTTTAGTTTCGTTTGTTCTTTCATCTAGCTAATAGAAAGGTAAAATGTCATTAGAAACTTTCGTTGCAAATTTTACGCAATTTTCTTGCAACAGTCATATTTATGCAATTAGTTTAGCAACACCTGAGGATTGAGCACAACTTCATAAGTAGCAGCTTACGAAAACTTTATGGATTTAGACATAAGTCTGTGCTGTAGCGGATTGAAACTTGCGTGCTTTGAAGATATTCGCTGCAGCAGAGCATAGTGGACAATTGGACATGTATATATCCCAGTGTAGAGTATAGGATATATGCGTGAGTTAAGCCTAAGTATACGGTAGATAAGTTCCAACCCAAATTGAGATATTTCATGAATAATCAATGTAAAACTATTGTTAGCTAATTTCATAGCTCAAAGATGACTCATAATGATGATCCAGTTCAAAATGGCGGATCTAGTTCAGTTGGGGTGTTAGTCGTATTGTGGGTAGGTCGTGTGCAGTGTATCGCCTCTGCCATTTTGCAACTGTGGACTATGTCCAAATATTTTGTAGTTTGACCCAGACATTTTTGGTTTTGTATTCAGTTTATTTTGGTATGAAAATAAATAATCTCTGTTAGTATAGGAATTTGATATTTATGAGCGAGTTTGCGAGAGCCTATTCGACCAAACAACTACCACACTATTTTATTGATATTCTGGACATCGCACACCTTTGACAACAACCTGCAAATTACGGTCTGTCAGCTTGTGAATCTAGCACCAGGGTTTTATTCCCTACACCAGTTTGGCTAGTGTTGAGCCGGCAATTGCAAGAAGTCTGCTAGTTGCGTACCGACAGCACTGCACTTTGATTTAACCAAACCCTAACGCTGGAAATTTTAATGTTTTGGTATAACCAGCTAAAACCTATTACATAAAGGGTCCGTCACGTTAAAGTGGCCCTGATAGGTGGGCTTTTAGTTATGACTAACAGAAATTTAATCCGTAAGTTCAGTGACTAAAAATAATTAGTCACAAAATACCTAGACTAATAATGTTTTTAGTATGGACATTTAATTACTGAAAAACTGTAGTCACTAAGTTTTCGGACTTAAAATTCTATTCGTCCAGATTTCTTGTGACTATTTATTTGCAGTTACAAAATGTCCGGAATTTCGACATTTTCGTCCATTTTAGGTCGGACTAAAGAGGTACGTTTGAGAATATAAACGATTAGACAAGAGTATTATCTGAAAATCCTGAAGAATAGTCCTTCCATAAAATTCAAATTGTCTAGAAAGCTTGTGACTAAAAAGATTTAGTCTCAAAATTGCCGGACTAATAATTTCTAAACTCCGGAACTTTTGTGACTATGTTTTAGTTATGACTTAAGCCTACCCATCAGGGTGAGTCTAAACAAGAGTGCATAATATATGAGAGTGTGATAGCTGGCAAGCTCTCTGTTATCAGCTCTAGGTACATGCTATGTTCGCTAACGGCTGACCCCCCGCAAAAGTGTATGCTCACTTCAAAGAAATTTGAACGCTATCTTTGCGTTCTAAAGCTCGAAGCAGACACAAATTGGACGCACTCAGGCGTTGTGTTTTCGAGCATTAACATGTAAAGATACGGCGAGTAAGCGTGCAGAAACGTGTACTGGGTACACATTTGTGGGAGGGTCACTAGATATACGTTTGTGGGGGCAGTCAAGCGTGCAGAGCATGCACTTTGAGCTGACAACAGGAGCTTGCCTGCTGTCACACTTTTGTCTATTATGACGAGTGTCTCCTTAGCGAACCAACTCTTTGATCCAGTGCTGAAACTGTTTGATCCAGAAATAGCAAGCAAAACTATATATGAGTCAACAACGTTTAGCCGTGAGTCACGCATGGTTCGACTAAAAAATTTACTTTTTTGTTGGTTCGCCAAAAGCCGCCTGGCGAACCAAGTTTTGAGTTATTGGCTCATTTTGTGCCAGCTGATAGTCTTTCAAGAGCACTCCATGAGCCACTCTTTCGAATTCAATGAAATTTCAAAGAAAAGCAGAACTTCTAATTAGAATTTCTAATAAAAAACACGAAGTCTAATTTGCTTAAAGCGTGACAAAAACCGCTCACCTGACAAGAGCAGTGCTGAGAATAAAATGGTGGTTATCCCAGGAAAGCACTACATTTAATTTGTCAAGTTGCCACGCTTTTGCAGCATCAGTGTCGCCAACGAATAGACTATCCTGGACGCAGCTTTAAATTGCACGAAATGGATTAAAACATTGAATTTTTGTACATGTACGGACTGCAAAGTCGTGACTGTGTCCGCTCACCGAAAGTAGGTAGACTTTACTCCAAAATGTAGGTTATCCCAGGTTGTTCAAATTCTTTAACTGGGTAAAAAGCTAGTTTTTGCAGAGAAAACGAATGTTGCAAGTATCGGAATGGCTGCGGCGCTTTCACAAGGTAATAATTTATCAAAACATTGTCAATTGAATGCATTAAATGGAGACAGTTGGTTTCCTGTAATTTAGGAATGATATAAATGTTTTCATGAAGATTAATAAACAACAGCCATTCCGAAACCTGCAACTTTCATTTTCTCTGCAGAAAATAGCTTTATTACCAAGTTTAAAAAATTAGACCAGCCTGGGATAACCTGCATTTTGGAGTAAATCTCCCTACTTTCGGTGAGCGGACACAGTCGCGACTTTGCAATCCGTACATGTACAAAAATTCAATTTTTTCAATCCATTCCGTACAAGTTAAAGCGGCGTTCAGGAAAGTCTATTCGTTGGTGACACTGATGCTGCAAAAACGTGGCAAATTGACAAATTAAATGTAGTGTTTTCCTGGGATAACCACCATTTTATTCTCAGCACTGCTCTTGTCAGGTGAGCGGACCATGTTACGCTTTAGACAAATTTAGACTTGGTGTTTTTATTGGGAATTCTAATTAAAAATTCACTTTTCCTTGAAATTTCCTTGAATTCTAAAGAGTGACACGTGGAGTACTCTTGAAGGACTATCAGCAGGCACAAAATGAGCTAATAACTCAAAACTTGGTTCGCCAGGCGACCTTTGGCGAACCAATAAAAAAATCAATTTTTTAGTCGAATCATGCCTGACTCAAGGCTAAGTGTTGGTGACTCATACATAGTTTTGCTTGCTCTTTCTGGATCAAACAGTTTCAGCACTGGACCAAAGAGTTGGTTCGCTAAGGAGACACACGTTTGTACTCTTGGTCTAACATGGCGTACTCATTAAAAGCTTTCGTTGCAAATTTTACGAAATTTCATTACTGCGGCAAAATCCGTCATATTTATACTATTTGTTCAGCAACACCCGAGAATTGAGCACACATACATAATTAGCAGCTTACCAAAGCTTTATGCATTTAGTCTGTAATGTGGCTGCTGTAATTGTTTGGAAAAAGTCATTTCACAAGTAGGGAAACAGCAATGGTCCTGTACTGAGGTATGCAAATTCTAATTCCATTTATAAGTGAAATTCTAAACTATAAATCTGGAAAATGTTGTGATTCCTGTGATAAGGAGTCATTGCATTCAGCAGATAAAGCTGAGTGGCAGGGTAATCTGAGTGAGAATATTAATATAACGCAATATTCACGCAGAGATTAATGCTGATTACAAAGTCCTAGTCGCGGCACGTCGACGTGTATAGACGCGCGTTGAAGCGCGTCAACGCGCTAAATTGCCATGCTACATTTGGAGGCATCGACGCGCGTTATGTGTAGTATGCCAGTTTACGCGCATCGACGCATCGACAAAACTGTATTGCCGTTTGTAGACGAGGCGCCTTAGCTGAAGCTTGTTTCTGAATCCGAAAACGAAAACTATGGCTACCACAGCAGCGAAAATCACCAATTTTGCTTGCTTCTATGCATCAAATCGTAAGAAGAATCTTTGAGGACCCAATTCAAAACTATTATCGAGACTGTTTCTCTAATATGCAGAAAATCTCAGCAATTTCTTTGAGGGTTACACGCGAATTTAATCGATACTTTTGGCTTAGCTTACGTTTAGCATATTCATTGCATTTTACAATAAGATGATATTGGTATTACTCAGAATAGTCGTGTGAGATTATATGCAGATTGTGAAGTAGTTAGACGCTAATAGACAAGGACCGAATTTGGCGTTGGCCAAGAAAGACCAAAAAATGGATGTCCCAGCCAGTGTTTCATATATTTTCTATATAGAATATAAATGAATGGTCATATTTGCACCCAATGTCCCAACGCATGTATGTTATAACATCAAAGTTCCAAAGGCAAGGCATTTTTGATAGGTGTCAATTTTCAGTACGATGCAAAGACGTGGTAGTTATTGCAGTCTAGCTTCTTAGAGGCACTAAGTGCAGTCAGTCAGTTACCCCTCGATACAGGCATATATGTAAGGGCAAGAAAAATTCATTCTTAGCCCAGAGGTCAAAAAAGGGGTTAAAAGTTGACTGTTTTCCTGTAATACTTTGTTCTCTGTTCTCTGTTTTCAAACTCTTGACTCTGTACTCAAATGCCTAACTGTAACCGAACATTTCTGTCTAATTTGTGAACTCATTTTCTGTCTAATTGTGAACTAATTTTGTTAACTAACCGAATTCTGTAAAATAACTAATTTTTGTTAACTAACCTCCGCCGCCGCTGGCTGCGTCATCTGGCCAGTATCCCACGTCCACTCTCCGCTCCCACACCCCCTCAGCTCTGTCTTCTCCACCTCCAAACACACCCCCTGCCTCCTTATCATCATCGCGAACAAATCAGTCATCAACCTCAGATCAACCAGCCAACGCGTCTGCAACACCTCTGCACGCGCGATCATGTCCACAGCCTCCTGATCGATTCCCAGCTGAGACCACTGCTCAGCCCTCCGAAGATTGGCCATTGACTTTTGCGCTGGCCTCCAATTCTGTTGCCTCAGTTTTCCAGTCATCGCTGTCATCGCCACCACTATGAACTGCACCGCACCAGTATTGCCTGTACATAGTTGAACTTTGCATTGTTTTCGTACCATATTTTGCCTGTTTTGTACACTGACTGCTCTGCTTCACACAACTATTGTTTTTCCTGTTCCCTATCGCTTGACTGATGCATGTAAATGCACTTCCTGATCACTTTCGTTCGATACCCTTCGACTACTAGTAAAACTCTACACCATTTTTTGCGGTGGAGAGTGTAAGGGCAAGAAAAATTCATTCTTAGCCCAGAGGTCAAAAAAGGGGTTAAAAGTTGACTGTTTTCCTGTAATACTTTGTTCTCTGTTCTCTGTTTTCAAACTCTTGACTCTGTACTCAAATGCCTAACTGTAACCGAACATTTCTGTCTAATTTGTGAACTCATTTTCTGTCTAATTGTGAACTAATTTTGTTAACTAACCTAATTCTGTAAAATAACTAATTTTTGTTAACTAACCTAATTCTGTAAAAGAACTAATTTTTTGTACGCTAACACTAATTATTTTCGTTTTGTGGACTGACTGTACAAATCTGACTGCATGGTTTTTCGCTGTCTTTGTGTTTGCAGTTTATGTGAAAATTGGCATTAACTGTCCGTCTTGACAATAGTGGAATGGTGGTTTCTATTTGCTTGAATGATTAGGAAAATTGGTCTGTTTTCGTCCTAAGAAGTTCAAAATCAGAAAGTGGGGTTAATCGTCTTAAGTTGGAAATTTGGGGAGCCCCATGACCCCAAAAGCAATCTCATACGTCATGCTTATCATGACGTGTGCCTTTTCTTTCGTAGATTTTTGCCTTCCCATCAAAAGAAATCAAAAAGACCGAAAACTACAGAAATTCACGTGGACAAGGCTGAGAGGGGAGAAGGTGACTGAACCCCAATTCCAATCAGTTTGAGGTTGACTTTGGTAGAGTGCGGTTGTGCACTAGTCTGGATCTGTCTCTTGAGTTTGGCTGCTACGCCTAGTCCGTCTGTTACTACTTGGTGGGCCGATAGTGCCTGTTGGATTTTGTGTGTGTCGAGTACCAGTATTTCGTGTTTTTTCTGTCACCTCTCTCTCAGCCTTTTCTAATTGTACAAGTTTGGGGTTCGGGCAAACTTGCTTCCAATAAAATGTGATCAGAGCACTGGTAAAATGGCTCAGAATAGCAGAGACTGAGCACTGGTTAAATGGCTCGAACAGCAAGTCAAATTCTATCTTATGATTACCTAATAACCAGTTGACCGCTCAACGGAACTTTGAGGTCAACTAATTATCCTACTTAAACAAGGCTTCCGTAACTCAAAACACTGGTCCACCTTGTTCTCAGATCAATTCCCTAAACTATTGAAGACTAATACAATGATAAAGCAGAGGTTGGAATCGACTAATTGAATCTTTTTCGACACAACACTTCCACGACTGTCCACTTCAAGAATCGGTAATTAAGAACAATATTATTCAAGCTTTGGTAAATACGCTGCAAGACAGAAATCACAAGATCAAATTCCAAATCACTGAACACGACGCTGATCAGCTCCGGACGCTTGTCATTAGCACGATGCCAGCTCAACTCCAAAAACTCACGTTACCTTTTGATGCAAGTGAAATCCAGACAATCCCTAGAGACAAGATGAAACAGGCAAACAGAAATCACAGAGACGGGTCAGAGAGAGAGGTGACAGAAAAAACACGAAATACTGGTACTCGACACACACAAATCCAACAGGTACTATCGGCCTACCAAGTAGTAACAGACGGACTAGGCGTAGCAGCCAAACTCAAGAGACAGATCCAGACTAGTGCACAACCGCACTCTACCAAAGTCAACTTTCAAACTGATTGGAATTGGGGTTCAGTCACCTTTCCCTCTCAGCCTTGTCCACGTGAATTTCTGTAGTTTTCTGTCTTTTTGATTTCTTTTGATGGGAAGGCGAAAATCTACGAAAGAAAAGGCACACGTCATGATAAGCATCACGTATGAGATTGCTTTTGGGGTCATGGGGCTCCCAAATTTCCAACTTAAGATGATTAACTCCACTTTCTGATTTTGAACTTCTTATGACGAAAACAGACCAATTCCTTCCTAATCATTCAAGCAAACAGAAACCACTCATTCCACTATTGTCAAGACGGACAGTTAATGCCAA
>JASAND010015941.1:0-12571 GCA_030248195.1 Trissonchulus latispiculum
GGAAATGCATGTCACGAGGCCTTGAGGTCCTTCAAAAGTTCTGTTGTGGAAGCGTGGAAATCTGGTCCGTGTAAAATATATAAGTTTTTCAGTCCGCGAATATGGGTTGCTCGGCGAAGCTGTGCCCATATTAATTACTAAAATGCCCTCATTCAGTTAGACTATTCTGCAGACTGCAGCTCTGACGGCAAAACTTGTACTTCCTGTTCATCGCTACCATTTCGTAAACGTCAACGATCCCGAAAATTCAGTTGCTAGATTCATCTATTTCGTTACAGCTTCACTCAACTCAACTTATTTCGCGAAAAATTCAAGTGACGCAGCTGCACAGCAAAATTCTGCTTAAAATTGCTCAGTTTGATTCTGTCATTCGCAGCAAAACTTAAGTGAACGGCTTATGGAATTGACGACCTTTCTACTGTACTATTTCAGCGGTGTGCACTTACTTTCTTGTAAAGCTCTATCGAAAACTAAAATTCAAACTCGATACACTGGAACAAATAATCTCAGAACAGTGGGGACAAATAATCTCAGAACAGTGGGGACATCCGCAGGTCCCAAACGTCAGGTCACTACACCCGCAGCGTAGGACAAACAACGGCCTTAATCAGAATGCAAAACTACATCAGGCCTTAATCGGAAGGAAAAACCACAGGAATACTGTCTCAGGCGCATCTAGCTCAAACTGCTTTACTCGTAAAAGAGGTGCACATAAATAAAAGGTACGTCAGTGTAATTTCAAAAACTTAGTCAAATCTCTACGCAGCAGCGCATCTGTTTCATGCCGTAACTCAAACTGAATGAAGTCAAACTTAACTTAGCTCGTACCTTTAAACTTAATCGCTACTAACATCTTGATCTGCAAATGCCGCTGATTAGCTCAAAATGTAAACTCGCCAAAAATGCAGACTCTTGAATTCTTACAAAAACTGCACAGTAGTTCTCGAAATTAAACGGAACATTCTAGCAAAAATTCTTCTAAATTTGCTTCAGTCAGGTTACAAAACTGCTACTCAAAACGTTGATAAAGTTTGAATCTAATAATCTTTTCTGTAACTGCTAACGTCTGGTCAGCTTACTAAGGAAACTTCTGATGCCGCAACAAAAATTCTAAAATCTATGATTTCTAGCTGTGCGAATTTTCAGAGACTGAAATCTCAATTGTGTTTTCAAATTCATATCTCAGCTTACACAATTGCAAAATAATATAGGGCTAATCTGCCTTACTCTGTTCTCTCTAAATCAGTTAAGCAGTCAGTCTGTGGGCTTAGCGGTTACGTCAAACTGTCCAAAAAACGTAAATGCATATCACTCGTTTTCAGTTAAAATTCTGTCAGTTGAATTAAATTCAAAACCTCACAGATTTGAAAAGAACTGTTAGAGCTCTGGTTTCTCTGTCAAAATTCCCAACGTCTGTTTTCATAGCCTTCTCTCCCTGAACAAAATGTTGCCTTCAGGTTCTTGTAAACTCTTCCCTCCCTCTCCATCCGAACAATACACGATACAACAATGCCGTACAATAACAGCGAGAGGAGGGGGTCACAGAACTGCTACTAGCCCAGGCTGAACCGGGAAAAGCAGTACATATAACTCAACAACACTCGAACTGGCCCTGGTTAAAAACCGGGAGAACAAACACTAGGACTGGCCAGGGAAGAACCTGGAGCAACACAGGGCATAGGGGAAACTAAGAACACTCTGGACTGGCCTGAGCGCATCAGGAATCAGTCTACTCTTGGCTGGCCTGAGCGTATCAGGAGTCAGCTACTCTGTTGGCTGGCCTGAGCGTATCAGGAATCAGCAAGACCCTGGACTGGCCTGAGCGTATCAGGAATCAGTCCTGCAACACTCTAGTCCAGGTTGTGACCGGGAGTTATTACTCAATACTCTTTGTCCAAGGTTGAACCTGGAGCTCACAAAATTACTTTACAATAATACAGTAAACAAAGTCTAAGTCAAGAGCATGCACATACAAACCAAATTGTCCATTTGAGAGAGAGAGTCAGTCATTTCGGCTTCAGAGTCTAGATTAGTCCTTTCTGATCAAGGCATCTGATAGGATCCATCTGATCTTCGTCGTCTTCGGGTTCGTCTGAGTCTTCTTCTCCGGCTGAGTCTTCCTTCGAGTTATGACTGATCGTGGGACGGAGGATCATAGGATTTCTGGCAGGTAGGACTGGTCTTCCGCCGTTTCGGACTTCCGATTTTCTGAGGACTGGATTCGGCAGGTAGGATTTCACTGAGGCTTCGGTGGCTCTGATGACGGACTGATGAAGCTGAGCATTGATGACGCTGGAGCTGATGACGCTGAGGGTGATTACCAGGAGCTGATAGGAGCTGATGATTTTCATTGCTGGCGGATCAGTGGATCTTCGATTCTTCGGATTCTTCGCCTGGCGGTGGCTGGCTGATTGACTGGCAGTTTCTTCGGATCTAGAAGTAGACAGAGCGAACCACGCTCTGCTACCAAATGTCACGAGGCCTGGAGGTCCTTCAAAAGTTCTGTTTGTGGAAGCGTGGAAATCTAGTCCGTGTAGGCTTTATGACGGTTAGGGTTGTGGATCGTTGCTCGTCTTAGGCATCAGTGAACACTAAGCTTTTACTATGAAGCATGGGCAAGATTATAACAAAGACAAGTTCAGAGTTCAGTTCACGGGTAGAGACAAAGACAAGCGAGCACTAGCGTAGCCAGAAAAAAATTTCGGAGGGGGGCAAGCCAAAAATGCTCTGAAATTTCTACCGCAACTAAACAGTTGGTGGAAATTTTCAAGCAAAATCTGGAGCCTTTTGAAATATTTTCATTGAAAAGTAGCGCCGCAGGCGAAAATTTTTTGAAATATTTATTCGCCCTGCTGCTACCCATTAAAAATTTTTCTTTTGTCCCCGATTTCGGGGGGGGGCATGCCCCCCTCGCCCCCCCCCCCTGGCTACGCGCCTGCAAGCGAGCAACCAGGAACAGCACAAAGCCCACCAGCCAAAATGACTCAAACATAGACTTTTATAGTTCTAGTAGCTCCGCCTCTCACGTGTTACCGTAAACCTCTTTTCTAATGACGCCTTGTCGAAAAGTCGAAGGTTCTTTTCATCAAAAAGCATAAAAACTTAGGCGGTCTCTTTCAACTCTTTCTCTGACGAAGCTTTGACTCACACTTTCTGGCTTGTTTCGTAATAGTTCAGGAAACATAAGAACTTGGAAAATTGGAACAAAGTATTCATCAACTGTCACGATTACAATTCAATTCCAAGAACTAGCAAAGTCACGATTATTACCAGCCAATAAGAAAACGTCAGCATAGCTCTCGCCTTTTACGTAAGAGAAAACTACTTCTGCCTGCCTTCGAGAACTACCATATGAACCCATGAAAGAAAGTTATGTCCTATTATACGAAAATTGGGACTTAGAATAATTTCAAGAAATAAATCTTTTAGGTAGGTACGTATGCTTTTAGATAGGGTTTAGTTAATCCATTAATTCTGATAATTTTGATACGTATGAATTAATTTTAACTATTAAACGATAAATTATTTAGCTGTGTCTTAGTTAGGATTTATACACCTGTGACACAGTATCCAGTGGATTCCAGGCCACTCGGGAATCAGAGGGAATGAAATTGCTGACCAATTGGCAACTGCTGGCTGTCATCTGAATCAATCAGAGGTGGCAATAGACTATGCCACTGCCAAATCGGCCATCAAGAGATATTGTAAAAATCAGTGGCTAGGCTCAATTAGTCACCAGCGAACCCTTGCCATCTATGGAGATAACGGACCTCCAAGGCTCGCCTTGGAAGCTGGACTTCCGAGGAGAGATAGAATCATCCTAAGCCAGCTGCGTACTGGCAAATCCATGCTACTGTCTGAATACCGTCATTTAATTGACCCAGCGGCGGCCCACCCTTCCCCTGACTGTACCTCATGCGGCGAGGAAGTAGGCACACTATCCCACCTACTTCTGGATTGCCCAGCCCTAGATACGCTACGCACCGTGTCAAGTTCCTCGGCCTGTCCCCCAACCTAACCTGCTTAGTATTGGAACCGGAGGCAGTTCTTGGCTTTCTCCGGGAGAGCGGCCTCATCTGATGGCCGCCGTGTATGGGAAACCGATGACGACCACCCAACTCAACAACAACAACATGGCAATTTCGGGGGTCCCCGCCCCCCCCCCCGTTAAAAATATAAGGTTTCAGACTTTAAGTTAGCTCAGTGAAATTTTTATTCAAAAATTTGTTGTGACTCCAATATAAGATTTCGATGCATTAAACTTATTTAGTGAGCATTTATAACGAGGGTCTTGTGGACTGTGCCTGGGGATGAGGAAGAAATTTGCAGGGGGATTTTTCTGTTTCAGGGGTGCTGGAAGGTCAATTTCAGCTCTCTCACCCTGTAAAAAATACTCTGAGTTAAAATTGGGTTGTAGATGGATGTATGTAGTGTAAAAATTTCTACTTGACATTTATCCTTTTTGTAAAAGTTTTTCCACTATTTTATTGCTTCTGTGGCCTGCCTGTTGTTTTCTCAACAGTAATATATGGAAACTTTACATTTAAGGCTAAAATAATGTACGCTGTATAAGTTACAGGTGTTCTGATAGTATGATAGTACCTTCGCAAGAATTACATTTAGGATTCTCCTTAAATCTACTGGATTAGAAAATCTTGGTGCCGTTCTGTCGGATGTCACTGAAGTTTTGAAGTCGAATATTCAAGTAAATTCTGCTTTTTTGTGTTTTTTCACGTCTTACTTTGCATGCTGTCTTTATTTGTTACATATTACTAGCTTATTAAAAGTATATACGTAAAATGTAAGCAAGCAGGTATATATGACAGCATACACCTTCAGATTCAGCTTCAGCTGCTTATTGGATTTGAAGCAATAAAAACCTGGATTTTCTGGGTAAGGAGTCAGCAACTTGGCTTGACGTAATGGCCCAGGCGATGACGTCCATGAATGCCGCCGTTTTCTGTCAACCATCTTCTCCAGCTAAGTGTGTCATGAGCCAATTCTTAGCAGTTGCTGACGCCCCGCAGTGCCGAAAGGACATATATAGTCTCGACATCGTATATAAACGTATATACATGTGAAGGCTTCTTTGGGGACTCGAGAAAACGGCCAGTTTTTGGATCCGGATGTTGCGTAGACGGACGATATGAGCCAGCTATCGCAATCTGGCCTTCTCAACCCTCTGGTTAAAGTAAACTGATATCATGGGTCTTTGCTGGCTTAAATGTTGTATTTCTTACTTGCTGACTGTATTTCTTTGACCAGCTTGGACCCATAAGTAGAATGTGATGGTTAACAAAACTTAGGTTTTTTAGATGAAAAGTGTTGTCAGGGAAGACAGTTCTGGCACGGCTTCCTTTAAAACCAGCTTTGAAGATTACGATTCTGCGAATGCTGCTGTGTAGGTTAATACTTGCTTATTTGTTTGTAAAAATTTTTGCCTCCCCCCTCCCTAGGGGGGGGGCGAAGCCCCCCACTTTCAAAACCCTAAAAAATGCCAGAAAGTTGATTTTTGTAGGAAAAATAAGCAGATTTAGTGTTGAAAAGGGCAAAAATTGAGTAAAAATCTTCGGGTTTTAAAAAACTAAAAAGCTAAACATTTGGCCTTCTGAACGATTTTTTCAGGGCAAAATTTGGTCCCAAAAGGGGCGCCCACTTTTTCTTGGAGGGGGCGATTAAGTTTATGGAAATGGTTTTTTACTTTCTGTAATATTTTTATAGTTAAGTTTTCGTTCACTTTCAGTCTTGAATTTGTTTTGTAAAAGTTTGCTTCCCAGCTCAAATTGCAGCGTTGACTACAAATATTTGCGTTATGCCGGCGGTCGGTCAGTCGATGGTTCAACAGCCGTCGGTTGCCTTATCGTTCTAACACACTAGTAAGTTGGAGTTAGGAACTGTAAGTGCCCTTGTTTTGGGGCATCTCAAGCTAACAGGAACTAAACACTGCCTGCCTACGTAACCAGCTTCCGTATTTCTTTGACTCTTTAAAGGTAGCGCACGAAATGTGGGCGTTTTAGTTTATTTGCGTGCTACTACAAAAGTTGAGTATTGAAATCATTAGTAGGTTTAATTCAGAAATGCCGTTAAGTTAGAGCATTTAGTGAGTGAGTCTGAAGCAAATCCCAAAGCAGGAGGTTGGATAATAATAATTTTTAACTACATTCTCTCACAGTCAAGTAGAATATTGTGACAAAAATGGCTTAAATACAGAAGCAAGACGTTATTTTAACATTACAGTTTTTAGACTGTACTTCGTGTTGGTTTTTTCCAGACGCTTCACTTTTTGTTGCTGCTTAAAATTAAGAATATTTTATTTTTATGTTTGTTTTAAGAACAAAAGAACCTGCCAGTTCTGCTTGTCCTTTACCTTGCCCACCAGTGGAGTCTGATGTAAGTTAAATTTGTTTAGGTTTGATGTGAATTTTGTTTAATTTTGTAAAATTATGGGACCCTCTTCCTTAGACGCAGAACACTATTTAAAGCTACTAAGGCTAAACGATATTCTTCTGCATGCTTTATTTTGACTTTAAGTAATTAACTGCCCCCGACATTTTTACTTTCTCTTGTTGTGAAGTTTGACTTTGCAGATGTTAGTAAAACTGTTTGAGAATATTCAATTAAACGAGTTGACTACGACTGGTCGAGACTAAGATATGGACTATATTATACTATACTATACTAAGATATGGTAACTATACGTGGTGTGCGATGCCAATAATAAATAGTAAACCCTTATCTGCTAGAAAACTGTTCTGACAACACTAACTTTTCTGTCAAAATCACAAAACTGAACCAGACCAGACTCACGAAATAATTTCCAAGAAACATCACAAAACAAATCGATAGCGCCAATAATGACATAAACCTTATCAAATTTCGCTCTACAACAAAACCCCATAAAGCGGACAGCCTTTGCAAATACCCCCAACCGACTGTCGACTCAATTCAATCCCAACTGACTACCCAAGCGTAAACAAATTTCGATGAATTTAGCTAACAGACAGATGGATTCAGACAAAACTTCAGAAAATTTTGAGCTCCTACCCATACACTAACAAGGGGTATTGTTGCTGAGGGGTCCTGTACCTGTTTTCGGCCAAATTTTACCTGCCCTTGTACCTTACCTCAAATTTTGGGGGGGGGGGTCCAAGCAGAAAATTGTCTTGAAAAAGTACAATCTGTGCAAATTGTAAGCGAAATTAGAATTAGCTATTTTACAGCCATTTTAAAGCATAATAAGCAGTTTTTCACGATTTTTTGGAAATTTTTCGAAATTTTAAAATCTTTTGGCTATTTTTGGCTAAAATTTCTATTAATTTTTAGTTTGACCTTCCTTTTCTGGCACTGTCCCTTGTCCCTTGGCCCTGATTTTGCTAGCCCTTGAACCGAACCTCCAATTTTTGGGGGGTCCCGTACCCCCCCCCCCCCCCCCCCTGTTAAAGTGTGCTCCTACCATTTCTCTATGATTTCAAGTAAAACGTCAAAGTCAGTGTGGCCACTGCAGTCCTCTTTCTGTGCATAGCACAGTCAGAGAGGTTTTGATAAAACCTTCTCTGGCTATGTTGCAGCACAGATAGAGCCGAGCTGGCTGTCCTTCTTGGACAACCAGGCAGGAGCTCCAGGGAACAGTTCTCCCTGGGTAAGAGCGCTCACAGCGCCCATTGGATCTCTCCTGTTCGGACTAAGGCTTCGGCCTTAGTGAATGCAGGCAGGCGTTTTTCATTATTTCTTGATGATTAATGTCTTGTATCCTTCGTGGATCCGCCTGCTGGCCAGCGTTTACTTCATTTTCTAGACGTAAATATTTTGTGAATTAAAAGAAGAAACCGGGAGGGAGCCTCAAATTGAGGGGCCCCCAGTAGTACCATCCCCTAATTGACAAAATGGCTATGGTGATTCTGTGATTTTCGTGTTGCACCCTGCTTCAAGACTGCTAAAATTGAATTAATAATTAATTGAATTGAATTAATTAAATGTGTTTGATGCAAATTGCATCGGTATTCAGTGTTCAGGCCGGTTCATGCTCCGGCAGAGCAATGGAGAAATCGACGAACGGAGGAACGGTGAAACGGACAATTTCCCCGGTTTCCTGGCTCATGCTTGAGCGGAGCAATGGATAAGCGGAGAACGGTGAACCGGACATTCAACTTCTGTTGGTTACATTGTTCGCGCTGATTGACTGAGGGCTACGGTAGACGACGGAGAAACAAAGAAACGGAACAAGTGTGAAACGGAAAAACGTGCAAACGACGGAGGAACGGACAAGAATAATGTTAATTATTTAAAAATAAATAATTATTCCTGAACTAAATATTTATGCAAGATTTTTTACAATTAAAGTCAGGAAGTTGCTACTGGATAATTTAGCATATAAGAAAGGCTGCACAAATCCTTAAAAATGTACGCACAGAGGAATTTAGAGTTAACCAAAATGTAACCTGACCTTTTCTCCGTTTGTCATTTCTCCGTTGCTCCGTTCCCAGCATATATAAGCACGACATGAACAGAACATGAACCGACCTTTAGGGGTTACGAGTTTATGGTTGCCTGCCTGACAACAGAATTGGTTGACTATTGCTTTTACGTAACTTTACATACATACACTTAATTTGCATAATAACGGCTGTCTATTGATTAACAGGTGGCATCTAATTGTGAGCGTCTTTTGGATCTGGAAGAGAGGCTGCTTCAGAAGCTATCTGCTCGTATTAGGTTAGATAGACTTCTTGCTGTCTACGTTTACGTGCTCCTGTTTCAATATTTTATTAAAATTGAAGTTTCCGGGTTAAGTGAGTTCAAAACCTGCAATAGTGAAATGCCCTTAAATTGTTGTAGTACTTGAACTTTTAGACTTTTTTACTCTCGGACAGGCTAGCGAAAGTGGAGGTGAACGGCACCCTTGGCACCTACCGGAAGTTTCACCACGGAGTCCCCCAGGGTAGCTGCTTGTCGCCCATTCTCTTCTTGATTTTCATTAACGATATCCTACTGTCCATGCCGGAAGGAGTGCAAGCATCTCTATTTGCGGACGACCTTGCGATCTGGGTGCAGGACAAGGACCTTAAGTCTGCTGAACGAAAGATGCAAATTGCTCTTGACCGAATTACGGAGTGGTCACATAAATGGCATCTCGGCATCAACGCTGGGAAATGCGAATCCAGCTTTTTCAGCACCTGGAATAAGGAAGCATCCTTCCGCCCTGCCCTCACCATCAGTGGCCAGCCAATTCCATTCTCAGCTCATCCAACCTTCCTGGGTGTAACCTTTGACAGGCTCCTAAACTTTGGCCACCATGTATCCAGGCTCAAGGCCAAAGCCTGGCCCAGGTTAAGGATCCTAGCCTCGGTTGCCGATCGCGACTGGGGATGCTGCAAAGAAGACTTGAGAACCTTGTACCTGGTATTCGTTCGGTCCGCAATAGAATATTGCGGCGGAGGTTGGATGCCCTGTGCTGCAAGCACCCATCTGGCAACTCTAGAAAAATCCAATGCCAGGCCGCCAGAACTATTACCGGCTGCTCTCCGCGCATCTCCAACTGAACTCCTTCAACTAGAAGCCAACCTCATCCCAGTCTGTCTACGCACCCAGCAGCTCGCCAGTTTTGCCTATGAAAAATCACGAAGACTGCCAGCGGATAACCCAAGGCGGGCCACGATTGTCCCACCGCAACAGCAGCAGCGAAAACTGAAGTCCCAACCCTCTTGGAGAGAGGAAGCTGCAAGAATCAGCAGAGAAGTTGGAATATTAGACCTAACTCCTGAACCAATCCTTCCGCCATCCTCCATACCACCTATCTCCAGGGTGCTGGACGCCCAGGTGAACCCAGAACTTGCCGGTCAAGTTACCAAGGCGGACCCTGTTGAGTTCAAGAAAAGATTGGCTGACCAAACTCTGGATTCGCTGCCTACACCCTGTCTAACCATCTGGACAGATGGCGCGGCTGTTCAAGGAACGTCAAGCGGTGGAAGCGGCATATTCATCACATTCAGAGACGGCAGAGAGCCGGTCAGACTCTCTTTCCCTGCTGGCCGCTACTGCTCCAGTTTCAGAGCCGAGCTGACAGCGGTAGCCAGATCTCTAGAGTGGTTACTGGAAAACTTGAGAACGATCCCCACTGAAGCCACCATTCTACTCTGCACCGACTCTCAGTCTTTGGTGAAGCTACTGCACAGTGGCCTGAGAGCTAACTTCAGCCGCCTTCTCTCCAGTGTGTGGTCCAACCTTCAGTCGCTCGCTGGAAAATTCAAAATCATTATCCAGTGGGTGCCAGGTCATGCAGGCATTCAAGGAAATGAAACTGCAGATAAACTGGCAGCGGAAGGCTGCAGCATGGACCAACAAGCTGTTCCAGTCGACCTAGAAACCTCCAAAGCGGCTATATCTAGAGAGCTACATAGCCGCTGGTACCGCGGCATTCTTCATCAACGGGGAAAGGAAATCTATCGTGGCAGGGGGCCTGTCCCGTCTCCCGTAGAGGCTGGCTTCACCAGGAGAGACAGGATAGTACTTAGCCAGCTGCGAACCGGTAAATCATTTTTGCTGGGGCAGTTCCGTAATGTGGTAGACCCTGTCCGATACCCGTCCCCATTGTGCTCTTATTGCCGAAATGGTGAGGAGGAAGATCGCTCACCTACTCCTGAACTGCCCACGGCACACCCAGCCCCGGCTCAAAAACCTGGGTCCCAACCCAACCCTGTCCTGCCTCTGGGACCAGCCGGAACCGGTACTCTGCTTCCTTCGTGATAGTGGACTCTTCCGAGCCCACCGAGTATAGGGGAACCCCCCTGATCGACCTCCGAAATCAACAACAACAACAACAACTTTTAGTTCGATTCGAAAGTAGCCGATCGGATAAAACGGGCTAAAGATATAGGAGTAGAAACTAAAGAGTCTGGAGTTTAACTTGCTGTTTTTATTCCGTCGAGTTAGTGTTAAGAAACAGTTTTGGATTAAAACTTAATCCAGTAGCATTACAATAGTTTGGCTAAAGTAGAATTTAGATGGATAAAACTTATTTTGAAATTTTTGTCCTACTGGCGATGTCTTAAGTGACGATTTAAACGTTATTCTGATCTTTCCAAAAAACTCAGAAATATCTAGGCCTCTTGTATACCCCCATTTTACTGTGTTACTGTGGCAGCTTGTTTCTCTGTGTCGTATGCTTCAGGGAGGCCGTCAGATTGTACTTACCTTGAATATTGATTTTGTTTTCTTGTAAATTTTATGCCAAAAGCGAACAGAGAATCTTTCCTTGATCTGATTGCTGTTTGATTGGTTGCATCGTTAAATATAAGCTTAATTTTTATAGTTTATGAATGAAACCATGCTTGTCCTTCAAGGTCTGTTTTTAGCATCTCTGAATCTGGTTTCTTATTTTAGCTCTGAGACTTGTGAACATTTCAAGCCATTGATAAACGATCTTCTGCCTGGTCTTGTTAAAAGGGCAGTCTCTGAAGTGTTGACGGAGTCGGCACCAACGACTTGTTGTGGTTAGTACTTTTGTTTGGACCACTTCAGTTTGTAATAATTAATTATTAATTATTTTAATATTTTTAATTTGGAATTCTGGTACTTGAAAAATTTAAAGGAACAAATGGATGTAATAAAATACATTTTATAGCTTGTGTGTTCTACTGGGACGTCTAAGTCTGTGTTATGCAGCACAATTTTGTAACCATTTTGTACAAAGGCACAAATTACTTTTGAGTTAACTCTAGCTACAAAAAAATTATTCATGATTAGAAAAATCACTGTTTGTTATTCTTTTTGTTGATTACTTCAGTCTATAGGAAAATGCTGGCCGCATTATATGTACAGTAATTAATTAGTAGTAAGCCCCTTGGTTGTGCAAACATGCAGTAATCGAAATGAAGAGTTTTGAATACATGATACATGATACAGAATACAATTTCTATTTGAAACTGCTCAATCTCCTCAGCGAGAAAAATATTTCAATCTCAAAACTTTGGCAATTAGCCCAGTTTTCTTAACACGGTTCTACAATCAAATCGCAATCATAAAATCTGACGAGATTTGTGCTGCCACTGAGCGGCTTTGAACCAATTCGAATGTTGGCAAGAAGAATGCCCATTAGACGAAGCTCATCGGACAAGACGAAGAGCAAGAGTAATAAAAAGCAAGAAAAATCGAAGTCTGTAAAACCAAGACGACCAAGTAAAACGAAGCAGATATCGGACAGTGAATTGGTATGTTGCTCAAAATAACAGTCTTGCAAGCCTTTTTCGGTCAACTTTTTGGCATGGTTATTGATGAATAATTAAATTTGTAAAATGCAATCGACTTGGCACGACAGCTAAACGTGATTTAATCTTTTGTTAAACTATCAAATGCTGGGGTTAATGCAATTACAAATAGTCAGTTAGAAGCAGTGTGAACCATGCATGCGCTAAAGGGGGGAGGGTTTGGGGGTTTCACCCCTTCCCAGACCTGGACCTCACCCCCAGAGGGGTCCCTCACCCCCCCAGAATCCTCTTTTTTCCTGTTTTTGGGCAAAAAAAACGGCAAAATCCGGTTTTTCAAGCGGCTCTCGGCAACCGGCTCACCCCCCCCC
>JASAND010015942.1:0-55645 GCA_030248195.1 Trissonchulus latispiculum
CCTCATTACAAAAGTAGTAAAATAATTGCGACTGAAAGCATGCAAAAACCAAGAGGTTTCCTCTTTCATACGAAAAACATAATTTCTAACAAGTTTTAAGCAGTATCCTTAAGCACAACAAATCTACTGAGTACCCTTACGGTAGTTTTAATCTTAAAGTTAAATGTCAATTCGGCATGGCGATGATTAGATTGGAATATTCATGTTCTGCTTATTCCAATATGTTTATTGCTTAGATACTAGATAATTATTTAGGGCAAAAACAAATTGAACAAATTAAACACCGTAAGTTTAGTATTTCATTTTGTTTCAGCTGTTCGCTGTTGGTTAAAAGTAACGTGAAAAAATATATGTATGAATATTTTGACAGTTGAAGAATTTACTTTAATTCAATTTGTGACAATGAATTGTTCATTCCTGCCAAATCTGCAGAAAATAAATCGGCAAATATCGCACTATATACTAAATAACAAAACTCAACAATTTTTGTATGAATCTATTTACAAAAAAGTTGGCCTAACGCCTTCAGCACCAAAAAAGCTTTAAGAATGGCTTCGGAATACCACAAGGCTAGTACTATTTTTGAATGCGATTCCAATATGTTACTTTCCGCTATACTGCTGTTACTCATAAGCGGTATTGGTCCAGACTGCAGTTATTGTGTGCTTTAGCGCCTTAATATTATTACTCACAATGTTCGATCAGCATGATATTAACGAGCATTCACCTACAGTTTTTAATGTAGTTCAGCGTTTTACTAATGTTTTGCCAACAAGCATAGTACTGTCATCGTCATTATCAACTTATTTGATTTCATCAAGTTTCCTAATACTGGACAATTTGACCGATAATGGAAGGTGAATGGAACCGATAATACGCTAATTATCTGAAATAACACTGAAACGTCCCAACATTTTATCCTACTTTATCCCAACGAATAGCTGTAAATGTAAGCCATAAGAAATATTTTATAATATACAGTTTGCCGTTTTATCGAACGTTCAGAAAAAATCGGATTGTCATTTTGCTTGCCCTGGATTTGGTTTGATCGGTTTGATCGTAGAAAATGCAAGCTTATTGTTTCCAATTATCTTTGCTTTTTCAGCACATGGCCAAAGTATATTTGTTTTGGTAGTTGATGAAATGTGATGATACCTACCCTGTTAGTTAGTGCGCAAGCAAGTTAACCTTTAGCAAAGGCCAGTCGAAATTTATTATAGAAGGTCCAATGAGTGAATAAATAGCTTTAGTTTTATGATACACCTGGGATTATTTGTTAATACTCAGCAAACCATTACTGGAAATTATTGGATGGACAGTGAAAAATTTTTAAAGATTGTATTAAGTTTTTATTTTAAAGATGTATTGTGACAGATGTATGTAACAGTAAGGACATTAAATCAGATTGGGATTAACACCAGTTGGTGGTAACCAACAGCTCCTTCAACATCCAACGCCATACTAATATGAAACTAAGCTCTAAGCAAATGGCAATTGCCATAGGCTGCATGCCAATTATGGCTCCACACAGAACCTTGCACAAGTTCGGCTAGTGTAGAGAGGTTAAGACATAACTCAGCTGACTGACATAACTCCGCTGACCGCGGACTGCTGAAATTACTGTCCATGTAACCGATGACTTCTACATATCATATTTGGAGAAGCCTACACTAGATCTATTTATTGAATGGTTGTATTCCGGGAAAAGTTAAAACAACTCAAAAATTCTCTTCCAGCATACAAAATTTAACATGTGATATTTTTGCGCATAAGCTGTCAATATTTTATCGCTCTCTTGGTTGTGGTTGTTTTATACTTCGCACAGATGGAATACGTATTTGCCATAACTTAACAATTGATCTACGAAGGAGATGTTAGCAGTCAACTGATATTTCAAAATCCTTATTCTAGATTGTGTGAGTGATGTCGAATTTTGGTGGCATCAGTGCTGTTTTGACTGGCTGCTCTGCAATCACTGTCATTAATGTTGTAACAACCTTTCCAATTCCTTTCCTTGGATCGTGGGTTGCTAGATATGCATGGACCTACCGTCAGACACTTCCCAAATACAACTAAATCCTTATAAACATCACTGTGCTAATATAATTTGCAATCTATGTTTAGTTTTACAGTCGATAGTTTGGTCTAGTAGTTTAGTGTACAATTGTCTTATGCTGCAGTCATTCATTTGAAAATTGACGCAAATGTTTTGCATCAAGGAGAACACGGGTTCTAACGATAAACGAGAGGCGTTTGGTAGCTGCTAATTGATATGGTCTCAGAATATACGCAAAGAATTGAAAAATTCAAAATTTGGGAAAATACCCTTGAGTGCCACTGCGCAAATGCTCCCTTGCTCTGCCAGCATTAAATTGAATTCAACTGCTAGTACCGGAACAGTCGGATAATGACACATGGATGTGTATATTGACACAACTTTAATGCAAGTATATGCGCCTAAGAGGCTAACGATGGTCCAATTGTAGTGTAGATTACCCGGCCACGTACTGAAATTTGTCCAATTAATTATGAATAGCGCCTGTACATGCAAAAGTCTGCAATCTCGTACCCCTATAACTATGCGGCTGTCCGATTCCGACTTTCCGATCCGATTCCAATCCGACTCCGAGAGCATCCTGTACAATCTCGTACCCCTAACTATGTCTCTGTCCGATTCCAACTTTCCGATCCGATTCCGATCCGACTCCGAGATTGTCTTGTACAATCTCGTAACCCTAACTATGTGGCTGTCAGATTCCGACTTTCCGATCCGACTCCGAGATTGTCCTGCACAATCTTGTACCCCTAACTATGTCTCTGTCCGATTCCGACTTTTTGATCCGATTCCGATCCGATTCCGAGATTGTCTTGTACAATCTCGTACTTGCCCGATTCCGACTATCCAATCCAATTCCGATCCGACTCCGACATTGTCTTGTACAATATCGTACACCTAAGTATGTGGCTGTCCGATTCCGATTATCCGATCCGACTCCGAGATTGTCCTGCACAATCTCGTACCCCTAACTATGTCTCTGTCCGATTCCGACTTTTCGATCCGATTCCGATCCGATTCCGAGATTGTCTTGTACAATCTCGTACTTGCCCGATTCCGGCTATCCAATCCAATTCCGATCTGACTCCAACATTGTCTTGGCTCAATCGGTAGAAAGTTGGACTAAAGCGCTAAAGGTGGTGGGATCCATCCCCAGAGGGAAGAGAGGACTGGCTTATTTAGAGACCATTTTAACTTATTGATTTCCACTTCGCTAGGTGTATAGCATATTCTTTACAAAATCCGGATGAAATACGATTGGCCACTAGATCTGTAAGATAACATTACACATCACATCATGTCTTGTACAATCTCGTAACTGTCCGATTCCGACTTTCCCCGACTTTCCGATCCGATTGCGATCCGACTCCGAGATTGTCCTGTACAATTTCGTACCCCTAACTACGTAGCTGTCCGATTTCGACTTTTCGATCCGACTCCGAGATTGTCCTGCACAATCTCGTACCCCTAACTATGTCTCTGTCCGATTCCGACTTTTCGATCCGATTCCGATCCGACTCCGAGATTGTCGTGTACAATCTCGTACTTGCCCGATTCCGAATATCCAATCCAATTCCGATCCGACTCCGACATTGTCTTGTACAATATCGTACCCCTAAGTATGTGGCTGTCCGATTCCGACTTTGCGATCCAACTCCGAGACTGTCTTTTCAATCTCGTACCCCTATGTATGTGGCTGTCCGATTCCGACTTTCTGATCCGTTACGACCCGACTCCGAGATTGTCTGAACCTGTCCGATTCCGACTTTCCGATCTGATTCCGATCCGACTCCGACATTGTCTTGGCTCAATCGGTAGAACGTAGGACTAAAGCGCTAAAGGTGGTGGGATCCATCCCCAGAGGGAAGAGAGGACTGGCTTATTTAGAGACCATTTTAACTTATTGATTTCCACTTCGCTAGGTATATAGCATATTCTTTACAAATTCCGGATGAAATACGATTGGCCACTAGATCTGTAAGATAACATTACACATCATACTTAATACGTTGATGGTTAATAAATACAGTGGTTACTATGTCAACAACTTAGACAGTTAAAACCTTTAGCCGTACGTCTTCAGTCGTAGCTGTTGTAGCTATGGTATACGTACAAGCTTAGTCCTGCGACTACTATATATCCACATAGTTGAATCAAATTGAATATACTTGTTTCCTTTCTTAGTCATGCATAGTGGGCAGACATGGCTTATTTAAAGACGTTCTCATAGTGGAAGTGACCTCCAGCTGTTCTGCTGGTTCGATTGGTTTCTGCCTATTTTTTGCAATATTTGCAGCAATAAGCCTGATTACACGGCTAGCAGACTCACACAATTTTAAGTATTAACTGGTAATAGCAATAAGACATATGGCTAATCCCTGCCATCCATCAGTTTTTGAACGAATAGTAAGATGCATATTGCAAAGGACACCTTACTTCCATGCGTATCACATGCTGAATGCAGCGGGATGGTGGAAGCTTTAGGGGAGACGACTACGTTCCACTCAAATTTCGGGTTTTTCAGTTAAGCTAGTTTCCCAAACTCTGAAAATCCTATTGGCTCAACCCGCAGCCTAAGGTCAAACTTTCCTTCTTGCACACTTTGCAATCAATTCATTTTCTAATGGTTCTGAGTCCATTAAAATTCAGCCATTAAGACTTTCTAAAGACAGCACATATCAGCTAGACTACTTTTGCACACATTGGGCAAACGTCGTCAGTATTTCATTGTAAGAGATGCCACGCTCAAAATGAAGCAACTTCCGGCAACAATCAATGCAGCCAACAGAAATGCATTCCAGCAGGCGTCAGCTACAAGAACTCGGTATCTTCCTTGACAATTTCCTGCAAAAGCAAATGTTATTCTATAAATTAAATTTATGTAATCACATATTTTCATTGACATGTCCGAATGTGAAGAAACCCCGTAGTGGCTTATTGAAACTTTCGGTAGTTTAATATTAAGTGATTAAATACACTTCGTCAACACTGAATTACCGGATTTAAATGAGGTTGTAGACGTCACCATCTCATCACTTGTAGTTATTCCATTTTTGTCTGTTGCCGAAGGTACATCGCTTCGGTCCTGGTTATCTTGCTGATGAATAGTTTGTATGGCATCACCTTGTTTGCTCTCGTGAACAGTAGTGGTTTTCTTTCCTTCAGCATAATGGTGTCCTGAAACGCAAAAAGCTGTACCAGTTCGTATAACGTTTTGCTGAGGTGCTCATGTAATCTATTGGAAATTGGAAAGATTGCACGAGTGCGCGTCCATAAATGCAACTAAAACTTTCTATTCATTTGCAAGAAGGCAGGAACTTGTCAGCATCTGCGTGGCTCATGAAATTGAAAGCTGGCAACTTTGAAAATTTTCCGTGGTGCATTTTGCCAGGGCCGCTTATTCAAATACGCGAACAAACCCAAGTAAAGTCTAGATCAGACCACGGAGAGTTTGCGTAGTATCATACTATAATTATGTACTCTTAGCAAATGTTCTGTAGTGTGCAGAGATTAGGGCATAAGGATGTTAGCAGAAATGTGTTGTCCAGCCAAAATGAAAAGGCAAAACTGTCACAGAAATCCCTGACTTTGTGAGCTTTGGAGGGAAAGCGTGGTTAGGCAGCGTAGCTAGACCAAATTTAGTGCGTGGTTAGGTCAAATTCGGTGCGTAGATACAGAAATCCAGTGCATTGGTAAGCCAACTTCGCGCATCAGTAGACCAAATCCGATGCGTAGTCAGATCAATCAGGTGCGAGACAACAGAAATCCGAATTGTAGATATTTAACGGAAATTCAGTACGTTGGTGGATCAAATAGGGTGCGCAAATCGAGTAAATTTGGTCTGGCAGCTGGCAGCCTAATATGTGAGGTCAGGGAGTTGAACCACCGCTCCACCAAAAATTACGTCAGGACTGGCGCAATGCAACACAAACCCTGACTACCCTCGAGATTTTTGTACAGGCGGCTCTCTTTTACTCCCGGCGGGCCTCGCCAGATTTCGGGGATTATGAATTTTGAGGAGGCACCGGACCGCCTGCATAGCACAGTCAGAGAGGTTTTGATAAAACCTTCTCTGGCTATGTTGCAGCACAGATAGAGCCGAGCTGGCTGCCTTCTTGGGCAACCAGGCAGGAGCTCCAGACATTAGTTCTCTCTGGGTAAGAGCGCTCACAGCGCCCATTGGATCTCTCCTGTTCGGACTAAGGCTTCGGCCTTAGTCACTGCAGGCAGGCGTTTTTCATTATTTCAATATAAGTTGCAATTGTAAGAATTTTGAGTCCGAAATCGCATACATCTTGAAACTCGAGATCTAGTCAGCAGTATATATGTAGTGTTCTTTGGACTACACGTAATCAATTTACAATTCTAGTTCAAACTATCAGCTTGTTCAAGAATAGAAAGCTAAAACAATCAACTGAAACCTGCTAAACGATCGACTGGCAATCACACTCACGCTAAAGTTATTACTTTAATAAACGATTTCTGGACATAAATTGCATAATGGGGAGTCTGTCATCGAGAGACTCCTGTGCCGACTTGAATTAAATCACCTGTCAACAACTAAGCGACAATGCTTCTGGAGCCCAATAATCTAAGTATTTTGATTCATTAGTTTCTTGCATATGTTACGTACCGTATGAGATTTTGTACAGCATAATACGGTACGGCAATTTTCGTACCGTATTAAACGGTACGTACCGTATAATACGGTACAACTTTTTCTGTACCATATTAAATGGTACGTCCCGTATTATATTGTACGGTTAGTTTTCGTACCGTATTGGCAAAGAACTGATCTAATCTAATCTGCAAGACTAAAAAAGATAGAACCTTTGCTCTTGCAATTCTTATTTCTATGCCACATAAAATTATGAACTTCTGCCGTACCGTATTATACGGTACAAAATCTCATACGGTACGTAACACATATACCATCCGCATTGCAACCAAGACATATAAATTTCGCTTTTTCGTTGGGGTCAGTAATGAACATGGAGGGAGAAATGTCCCTCCGTGTTCATTGAGTGCTTAACCAATTTAAATTAAAAATTATTATCAAAGCTGAATGCAAATAGGCATGGAGGGTGAAAAAGGTCCCTCTGCATCTAATGTGCATGAAAACCCTCAGATTTAACTTGACGAACTAAACTGTCTACTGATTAGCAGTTACTTCACTGAACTCCATTCACGCACACAATCAGGCCGCCCAGAGGGGAGAACGTACCCTCTCCATATGTCTGCCGCAAACACGAAACTTTGTACCCTAAGGATGCTCTTTGCTTAAAATTCCAACATTCTTTTTTTCTTTAATTCTTCGAACCAAAATTTTCTGTTTCCTGCTGGCACCAGTCAATAATTTATGATATTAGGAATTGTACTGCACGGTACTATTTACATCCACACAAAATTGTACACTGTACTTACCCAAGCTTTGCAAGGAGTTGGTCGTTCATGAGGGGAAAACCTTGTGGATGGAGCCAACGGGTGGCTGTGATGCTATTAAAGCAGCACAGTCGCTTCTGCTCCGGCAGTAGCCTTGCCTACGCCTTGGGTAATTGCATTATGCAATTATTCAATGCCAGACCGTGGACCCTGAGCACATTTGGTCTGGAATTATCCCTCCTCGCGAAAGCATCTGGTGTGTGGCACCAACGGAAAATATACCATTTAGACTTCAAAATATGAGAACATGAGCAAAATGAGAGATGGTCAAAAATCGGCCAAAAATGGACCCCCCTTAAGATTAATTGGCACATAAAATATGAAATGAAGCAATTCCTTATACTTTGCAAGTGCGCATGTCGTTAGCAACTGAACCGTCTGAACCGTCAGAATATTAGTCTTGAATGTGGCATGTGATTTTACCTGCAGTAGTGGAAGATACAGCCAATGAATTCGGTAGAGTCAATCTCATTAATGATGCGGCAGTAGTTGTGATCGCGGCAATTGTGGTCACTGCAGAGGGAGCTGTGTTTGAGCCTTTCACGAGAATAATAGTCTCTTTCGTTTCCTCTAAATACGGAGAGGAAACGAATTGACTGTATAACACGTTAGTTGGACACAATTTGTATTGATTTTGTGGATGTTGACAATCGCTATAATTATCTGGTTATAGTTGTGCACTGCTGAGCCAGAACCTTCAGTTTTGACTTTGACTTACTGAAGGGATATGCTGAACTTGTTGGTTTCATGGAGTGGACAAGTGTCTACTGTTGTACACTAGTCGACGCACTAGAGGCAACAGACCCAGCTTTTCTTTGTTATAACAGATTCGATCTTGGAGTTAGTTACAGCAGCTACTAGACAAAGCTTCCCTCCACAATGTATTAGTTAATGATTTAACTAAAGATTCCTCTAGTTTAGTTTAAGGCTTAGTTGATACAAAGTGCTGGGACCTGTCATAGATATTAAATCATCACACAGAGATATCTAATTTTGCTGGCAACGGTGTTGCAACATAAGGCTTAGGCTCAACATAAGATACAATAGCGGGATTTATTTTGATGATTGTTATTTTATAAGTGACAGCTGCAGCATTTAGGTTTGCTACGTCAGCAAGTACTTCGAGGTTAGACGGACAGGTTTCGCACTTACTTTCTGTCGAGGCAAGTGAAACCGTGGATGTTGAAGATATTGCAACAGCTGAAGGGAAAGTTGCTACTTTATCGGTTGAATTTCTAGGCACATTGGTCAACACTGTTTCTGCGGACATTGTTGATAGCAGAAATGAGCTCGACACTGGTTCACTGTAGTGGGAAACGGTTGATATAGTCGACACAGTTGTTACATAGTTAGTTGATGTAGTCAACCCAAAGTCTGCAGATGTAATTAACGAAACGCCAGATGAAGCGAATTTGACTGCTTTTGAATTTGAAGCAGATGATTGCATATCTACAATAAAATAAAAAATTAAAATTAAAATTAAAATTGCAGTAGTATACGAACATTCCAGGGGAAACAGTAACTTACATCAAACGCAGTTGCAGATTGCAAAGCACAGAGGTCATCACTATCTATCTATCTACCAGCTATCACTCAAGGAGTTGTAATCTGATATCCTGTATGTATGTTTTTGTATGTTGTATGTTGTAGCTTACAACGCTCACCGCCACAATTACCTTGAGCAGCATTGCTGCTATTGCAATGTCAGTAAAAATAACAAAAAATGAAAGAAAGACTGTAAGATCCATAACAAATGACTAGGGGTGTTGTAGTCCAATCTAAATTCAAACGAATGATCACATCTCTATAGTGAGCACAACGACATCTTGACGTGCTGTCGTTGTCCTTTTGTTATAAAAGTAAGCCAGACTGTAAAAGATAGTAATTGGCTTTTAAAAATGGGATTTCACCTGTTGGTTGGCCAGTGTCTCTTTAGCAATACAATGAAGTATTGAGTCTGTCAAAGCTGTCAAAGCGTTGAGCCTTCTACACTACTCTTTTGAAAGTAATTTAGCAAATTCAAGCATTCTTGGAGTGTTTGTCGTAGAAGCGGTAGAAGTTAAACGTCCAGGCGTGTTGTGATGTGTTTAAATCCATAAAACAGAGTTGCTTACTACTGATTAGAATATGAAAACCCCCACCCCAAGCACATGGATGAGCTGCACCTCAAACTCAACATCAAAAAGACATCTTAAACTAAAAAAATCGCCCCAGAAGCGGGATTTTAATCATTTTCTTCGCAACAAGGCTTATTTTTAAACTTTCCATGCGTTTTCACACTATTTTAAAAGGTCACTACAATAGTACAATTTCATGATTGCTTATTGGTTGGCACACGATACTTCGGAGACCCAGGTCCACCTGTTAAGTTTTATTAGTATAATGAATTAGACCTCATCTATACCTGTGACAGTAACGTGTGCCGTCGTTGTTAGGAGGGAAACTTTTGGTGCTATTTCAGCGGTCATGGAAGATTTAGTTGATATCATTAACCTTGTGATTACGAATGTAGTTCCAACAGACCGCGACACACTAACTGTCGATGAAGGCATCGTAGCCGCTGACATTGCTTGTAGGAGCGAAGCAGTTGTGGCAATTTCAGACAACGGTGATAAGGATGAGGAGCCTGTTTCATCAAATAAAAAAGTTGGTTTAGCTATTACTGCAGAAGTTAATAATAATAATAATAATAATAATAATAATAATAATAATAACAAGAATACTAATAATACTGATAATAATCATAATACCAATAATAATAATAATAAATAATAATAATAATAATAATAATAATAATAATAATAATAATAAGAATACTAATAATACTGATAATAATCATAATACCAATAATAATAATAATAAATAATAATAATAATAATAATAATAATAATAATAATAATAATAATAATGTCTAATGAGTTATATGCAACCTTGTGCAGAACCTTTTGTACTAACTGTAGTTGCGTTAACGTTGTGTCTCAGGGGGATTTGTCCCAGGACAGTTTGAGGAGAGCCCATCTTGAACTAACATCTTTGAGGATCCTGCACCACTAGACTAAATTAATAGAATTTTTCGAGAACATAATACTAACTTTATTAAACTTCCTGAATTGCTCAGAATTGGCAACAAAATCGTCAACTTTTACCAAAAAATCAGATTTCCGATTGATTTTCATGAGAAAAACAATTTAAGATTTAAAGACGAACTTTTGTTGCTAGTTTAGCATACGCCTTGGCTATTTTTGTCACAATCCTGTCAACGACGGCGGTGGACGGTGGGGCTTGTACCTGGCCCGGGTGATCGGGGGCATGGACCCTCCCCCAGCCCCATCAGCGTTAACCTACAGTTGCCATTACAGCAGACTGAAACGTCTTGGTTATAGTCGTAGCTAATTTTGCGAATGAAGAAATCAAAGTTTACAAAATAACCGTACCCATGGTTAAAGTTATGGACTGTGTGTTTGTCAAAGTCGCTTTTGGGGAAGCATAAGACATATTTCTTGATCTTGTCGTTGACATAAAAGTGAATGACAATGTAGCCGTCGATGTAGAAATTAAAGTAGGTGGTAGTTCTGTGGTTAGTGCGAACCTACTACTAACAGCTTTCCTTGTCATAGATGAAACATTGGTTATTTCCGACGTTACAGTTACTGAAGTTGAGGCCCCTGATGTTGGCACCAAATTAGAGGTTTGTATTAATTTTGTTTGTGAATTGATGGTCGAAGCAGCGGCTGCTACCATTGTCACAGTCAATGTAATAGCTGATGTTTCTGTCGATGTTGTTGTAAGCAGAGAAGATGTGAAGGTTACTACAGTTGATGAGGCCGTAACTTTTGTGCTGAAACTGGTTGCTGTACTGAAAACTAGTGTTGCAGAAAGGCTTGCTGTGGCCAAACGTGTAGCTGCTGTCAGTGTGGAAATAGAAATTGAAGTTGTAGCAGTCGTCGACACTGATGAATGATCAAAATTAGAAGATGTAAATGAAAGAGTTGCTGGTTTGACTGTTACTGCAATTGGATATGACTTTGTAGCAATTGATGTTGTGGCCAACGCTGATATCGAGTTTACAGAGGTTGTGTCCGTGGTGGTAGCTGAATTGGACTGCGACATCATATCAGATGTTATGATATGATGTGCCGTCCTAGTAGACACAGTAGATATTGTCGTTTCGGATGGTCCTTCCGTTGCCACGGAAGAAGATGTATGGGTTGTAGAATTCCGAGATTTCGTTTCAGTTGAAGCCAACTTTGTAGTAGAAACTGACAATGCAGTAGTTGCATAGTTCGAGATTAACATAAAGGTTGAAGAACCAGATGTAGTAATTATTGATGGAGGTGTATACGTGGCAGCTGTAGAAGAGGAAGTTACTACGGAAATCATCCTGTTAATGCTCGTTGAAACGGATGTGGTTGTTTTGCCTGACGTGAAAGATAGAGTTGACAGTGACATTACAGTGTTTCTTGATGTTATTGAGGTGGCAGACGCTGACGCCGAAGTTGAGTTTGCTATCATGGTGAAGGATGTGGAGGTGGAAGTTGTGATTGTAGCCGTAACAGCCGTTGTTGAGGTTGATCCTGATGCTGCAGTTAAAGTGGATGTGGACTCTACTATGGCAGTTTTGGTAGAAATCATTGAGATAGACGTCGAAGTGGAAGTGTTTTTTCCGTTTATTAGTTTTAACGTTGATAGTTTTCTTGCTGCTGTTGTATCAGTTTCTGTTGTGGTAGTTGATGGTGTCGAATCAGCTGAATTCTTTAAACTAAATGCATCGGAGGTGCCCGCTGTAGTGATGGATGTGGTTGTTTTGATTATGGCTGATGTTAGCATCAAACTTGTTGTGTTGGTAGTTGCGGTAGAAGTTAGGGAATTTAGAGATGTTGTAGTCGTGGCTGACATAGGTGAAGCAGAGATTTTCATTATGAAGGTTGATGCCATCACGGTGGTAGTCGATATAGATGTTGGTATCGAACTGGAAGAAACAGTTAAAGTAGTTGTAGAGGTTGTAGTAATTAAGATTGTTGCTGTGTTTGTGGTCATGGATGAAGTAGTTATTGTTGCGGTTGTTGTTGTTGTCGTCATTGTGGTTGCCGATATAGATGTTGACGTCGAGCTGAAGGATGCAAGTGAAACAGTGGTAAATGTTGCAAAAGCGGATGTTGCAAGAGTGGAAATTGAAGAAGAACCTATCGTGGTTATTGTTGTTGTCAATGTGACGGCCAGTATAGATGCTGACGTCAAACTGGAGGGCATAATTGAAATAGTGGTTGAGGTTCCGAAAGAGGATGTCGCTACTGTGGACGTGGAAGTTGAAGTAGATGGTATCGTGTTTATTGTTGTCACTGTGCCGGTCGCTGCAGATGTTGACGTCGTACTATATGGTACAGTTGTAATAGCGGTGGAGCCTATGAAAATTGAACTTACTACCATGGTGGTGACTGGCAAGGAAGTTGAAGTAGCGATTGCTACCGTGGTTGTTGTTGTATCCATGGCTGTCTGCGTAGATATTGACATGGCACTGAATCGGATAGTTGTAATAGTGATAGAGGTTGTGGACGTTAATGTTTCTGTGGTCATAGCGATTGACGTAGAAGCTGAAGTGGCTATTGCTTCCGTGGTTCTTGTTGTCATTGTGGTTGACTGCGTAGATGTTGACGTCATACTGGACAGTACTGTTGATGTTGTGGCGGAGATTGTAGACGTTGAGGTTGCTGGTCTGGTAGTGGTTGACATAGAAGTTGAAGTGGCTACTGCTGTCGTGGTTGTTGTTGTCATTGTGATTGTCTGTTTTGATGTTGATGTGGTACTGGATGGGATAGCTGTAATAGTGATAGAGGTTGTGAACACTGAGGTTGCTGTTGTGGTAACGATGGACGCAGCAGTTGAAGTGGTTATTGCTGCCGTGGTTGTTGTTATTGTCACTGCGAGGATCGGTGTAGATGTTGACGTCATACTGGACAGTACTGTTGATATAGTGGCGGAGATTGTGGACGTTGAGGTTGCTGGTATTGTAGCGGTTGACGTAGTAGTTGAAGTGGCTACTGCTGCCGTGGTTGTTGTTGTCATTGTGGTTGCCTTTGTAGATAATGTTGTGACACTGGATGGGATAGCTGTAATAGTGATAGATGTTGTGAACATTGAGGTTGCTGATGTGGTAACCATTGGCGCAGTAGTTGAAGTGGTTATTGTTGCCGTGGTTGCTCTTATTGTCACTGTGACGATCGGTGTGTATGTTGACGTCATACTGGACAGTACTGTTGATATAGTGGCGGAGATTGTGGACGTTAAGGTTGCTGGTATTGTAGCGGTTGACGTAGTAGTTGAAGTGGCTATTACTACCGTGGTTATTGTTGTCACTGTGACGATCGGTGTAGATGTTGACGTCATACTGGACAGTACTGTTGATACGGAGATTGTGGACGTTGAGGTTGCTGGTATTGTAGCGATTGACGTAGTAGTTGAAGTGGCTACTGCTGCCGTGGCTGTTTTTGTCATTGTGGTTGCTTTTGTAGATAATGGTGTGACACTGGATGTGCTAGCTGCAATAGTGTTAGAGCTTGTGAACATTGAGGTTGCTGTTGTGGTAACGATTGGCGCAGCAGTTGAAGTCGTTATTGCTGCCGTGGTTGTTGTTATTGTCACTGTGACGATCGGTGTAGATGTTGACGTCATACTGGACAGTACTGTTGATATAGTGGCGGAGATTGTGGACGTTGAGGTTGCTGGTATTGTAACGATTGACGTAGTAGTTGAAGTGGCTACCGCTGCAGTGGTTGTTGTTGTCGTTGTGGTTGCCTTTGTAGATAATGTTGTGACACTGGATGGGCTAGCTGTATTAGTGATAGAGGTTGTGAACATTGAAGTTGCTGTTGTGGTAACGATTAGCGCAGCAGTTGAAGTGGTTATTGATTCTGTGGTTGTTGTCACTGTGACGATCTGTGCAGATGTTGACGTCATCCTGGATGTTGATGTTATGGCGGAGATTGTAGACGTTGAGCTTGCTGGTGTGGTCGTGGTTGATGTAGTAGTTGAAGTGGCTATTACTACCGTGGTTGTTGTTGTCACTGCGGTTGTCGGTGTAGATGCTGACCTGGTACTGGATGGTATAGCAGTAATAGTAGTGATATACGTTGTGGACGTTGAGGTTGGTGCAGTGGTAGTGGTTGACGTAGAAGTTGAAGTGGTTACTGTTGTGGTAGTTGTGGTAGTTGTTGTTTCCACAGTGGTAATCGATGCAGATGTTGACATAGAAGTGGAGTAGGTAGCTCTGATGGTAGTGGTCAAAGTGGTTGCTGACATAGAAGTTTCAGTTGAGGTGGTGGTTGACGTTGATATGGTTGCGAATGTTGTCGCAGTTGTGGCTGCAGTTGAGGTTGATGTCAAAGTGGAGGTTGATGTTGTAGTCCTAGTAGTCGATGTAGAGGTTGATGTAGTTGTTGACTTCGGCACTAGAACAAGTATTTAACATCAAAACTTGACTGCCTCCTCGAGCATTTGGATTTGCTGCATCTGTTCTGGATTACAGTCACAATACCAACATTGCATATCGTCATGCTAAAATAAGTTTCACTAGACTTAAGGAATCATAAAAGTCTATTCAATCAAACAACGTTGTTTGGTAAGTTACTATAAAGTTAATTTAAATTAGTAAAAATGTAACATTTATTTTTACATCTAAGCTGACAAACGACAATTTGAGGCACGTCGCAGTTTGTAGTTCCCATATCCTTTTGCGTAGATCCCATATCTTCTCCCAATTGGAGAAACGCGCATGAATTATCACCCCATTTTTCCTTTCCTGTTTCAGGCTCGTTCGGTCTCCAAAACATGTTTACTCCAGTACTAAAAGAACTAACTAAAATTAAAAATAACATTGTATTAGATCTGTCGGTTAACTGTTATTTATATTTATCTTCTATTATATTCTATATCAGCTTAAGAAGCGTAACTTTAGCAAAAATTTAGTAAACGTTTCCTGACATAAGGACGAAATATAGACCAAAAATCCGCACTAAGTTTCCAAATTCTGCACTGAAATTTCATGAAACTGAAAACGTTTTAGCCGCAACCAAGAGAAACATCCCTCCGCAATAGTACAAAGTTGCATTCGGCCAAAAATTGTTCGAATCCGTAGGGTAGACTTTGAGAAAATTCAAAATTTTCAAATGTTCAAAATGAAATAATTGCAGTCTTGCCAAAATGGTTTTTTGGCTAAATTTCTAGCTTAAAGCAACACAGTCTGGTGATATGTATTCATGAAATGTGCATTTGGACGCTGTATCGGTTGGGTATTAATAAACCAACATTGTCCTTAACATGTGGTAGCATTTCGAAAGAAACTGATTTTCTCGAAATACCCATGCTTTGACCGTAAAAGTAGCTTTGGCTGCTACAGACTTAACCACTAGTGATAGCTCACGATTGAAAAAAGCAAAAATGTTGATTTTGGCGCCTTCACTCCAGCCATCACAATCGATCCGATTTCTCTGTTGACTGCCGCGAGAATGAGGTCAAAAAGCAACTACACGCTAGGATACTAGATAATAAAAATTTTGATGCCCGCGGGTATATCGAAACGGTAGTTGTTATATTCACTAAAATTTACAGAACTTTTTGTGCTCGGAGGAGCAGGTTTCTGGGTGCTTATTTTAAAAATCACTAGCTATTGCTAATCTTCAGTCTACGAGATTAAATAAGTTGGTGTTGACTTCCTTAGTGTCAGAATAAAACCCTAAGATTATCATCACGCGATTACCCACAGCTACAATACGTACTAGTATGGGTCAAACGTTTGCTAGAAATTGGGTATAAATGAAAGACATAGCGACACAAATGGCTTGTTGCCAGCCGACGATGTGACTGCTCGGGATTTAGTCGAAACACTATCAAGTTTACATATTACTACCAACATTCATTACCATTACTTGTTGTACGTACCCATGAATATAACAAGTGCAGTACACAGATACTACTAGAAACGACTATCGAAACTACCTACATAATACCAATTAACAATTACTGCGTACAACGTACTACATCACATGCTAGCTACCAAAACTACGAAATACGAAAGATACAAAACTACGACCAAAGCCGCTGAGAACACGACGAGTTGCAAGGTCAACACTGACAGGAAACAAATATAGAAAATATAAAAAACAAATAAACCCAAAAAATGGAAATTGTTGAATAAGCAAGAAGCTAAAAATTGCACATCAGTAACAGCCAAAATGGAATGACAAACAAGTAAATCATGCCAAAAAGAGCATAAAAATTAGTCATAAAACAATATTATGAATTTCAGTATTAAGCTGCCATTTTAAGGAACAGAAACCGAAAAATTGGGACAGAAGCAGAGACCTTACAGCAGAATTAGCACTAAGCAAAAAATGAGTGAAAAACATACCCACACCGACAATTACAACGACAAAGCCATGCATCCAGCGAACCCCAGTTTTAAAATTTAATCCCAAACGGCTCTCCCCTCTCTAGTCACAACCAACTAAACACCGAATACAAAGATAAACGACGATCAGTCACAACAATGGGTGGGACAAAATGGTCACAGCACCGCAACAGCTGTTGTTTCAATCAGCAGTCCTCCACCAAAGCACCACTCGGCCGCAGTCTACACAGTCGCCATACACAAAACCTCGCAACGTCTACTGGGACACCACACCAAGTCCAAGCCCAAGCCGACCAGAGAAGAAAATCCAAAAGGACCGGGACCGGCCACAAATAAACGGCCCAGCAAGCTGTGGAACGCTAGGTCCGGCAACCCAACGGCGGCAGGCAGGCAACCAGTACAAAACTATACCAAGGAACCTCAAGACCACACACCAGGGGTCCAACCCTACCAGGAACAAAGTATCCGAAATGGAAGTATCAACCAGCCCCAACCAGGACAACAAATACCAACAAAAAGTCCAACAAGCGGACAGAAGAGAACCAAGGCCAAGCGGCACCGGCCGCAGGAGTTAGCATATCCACAGGAAAAAAAGGTCAACAAATCCAGAGGCCGACGCATAAACGGACTGACAGCTAACCGGTATCAACAAAGCAACCGGCCGCCATAGCGGCAAGAGGCCGCTCCAGACTGAAGCGACGAAGTCGACGTCAACGACGTCGACCACCGACACCCGAGCACCCGAGCCGACGTCACCACCAACACTGGGGAGGCACACCTGGCACCAGAATTGGGGCTTCAGCGGCAATGGCTTACATGATTAACTAGAACTCAAAAAACAAAAATTAAGACAACGAGATAAAGTATACGAGAATCAAGTTTGAAAAATGCAAAATAAACAAAATATAATATTTACAGAAAATATATTCTTTACAGCTCCAAATAAGACATTAGCAGCTCCAGAAGCCATGGGGACGACGCAGTCTGTTTAACAGAGGAGACATCCCAAAGCTGTGTGCTTATCAAACATAATCAAAAAGCGATAACGAATGGAATCAAAAACGAAAAAGCATGTCAAAATCGATGCGACCCAACTTCCCGGTATGCGGAGACCGAAGCGGCCCGCAGTTTAGCACTCCAAAAGAGAATATGAAAAGCGATGAGAAAAAGTAAAAATATAAAATGTGGTTAAACAAAAAATTGTTAACATTACAAGGACGTTACCATACCAGCAGGGGATGCAGCCATTGAACCAGTTCTACAACGCCTGCCGAACTAAATAGAAGTGGCATAATATTATAATAATATTTGATTGGTCGACTGTGACGGAAAAGTCTAGTTTTAGTCACAGAACAATTAGCGTAAACAGTTGTTAGGGCGTAAGTTGTTAAGTTGTAAGGCAAATATAATAAACGCCAATATAAAGCTTAGATTTAAGAAAGATCTGTCTGGAGCAAACTTTCCTTTAAGAACTTGGGATAGTTAGCAAAAGGTGTTCAAAGACCTTTCCAAGAGCAGAAAATTCTACAGCATTGAGAAACTGAAAATGTTACTGAAGTTGAAGGATACAGTGTTGAAGCACGTACGTACGTACATTTCAAAGTAAATAGAAAATACCACCTAAATGCCATCCAAGGAAGGTTGTATCAGGACAGGGAAACCAAGGCGGTTAGTCCAAAACCTACAGTTGTGTACAGTACAGCTGTAACCAAAACCTTGGAAATATGAAAACGTGCAATGCATGAAAAGTGAGGATGCTCTCAAAAAGTGAAAGTGTAGGCTGTCTATGCCGAAATCATAAGACTGTCTATGCCGAAACTTGTATCTAGATTTTCCAGAACTACGACAAGTACAAGAACTAAATATGTAAAGTGAATTTCAAAAACTATTTAGGTAACAAAATTTAAAGTCTACTCCTTTTAAACCTGTGCCGGGCTCGGAAAAGGTGAACACATGATGACTTTTAGGAAAATGCTATGAAATAACCTGCGAAAAAGAAAATGACATATAGATATGCACAGGAACCTTAAATAAACATAAAAAGTAAAATACTTTAAAGACACAAAAGCTTGGACGAACACCTGTGGAACAGCAAATAAAAATGCAGGGAAAAACAAAGGCAAAACAAAATTACTGTTAGTAAAGTAGACTCGGAATAAGATTATGGGTAATTTTCTGAAACAACATCGGTACGTGTCCAAATTTCGCGAAAGTCAATTAAATTTTGACCAGTTAACAAATTATTTTAGATTGGCTTTGCCAGAAACCGCTGGGGTAGGGTAGGGTACCTCTTTTGGCTGGGTTCCAGCCCATTTGGACTGATTTTTCACATAGGAGGGGCCTTCGAAAAGAGTGTCAAATAGAATATCACGGTTACAATTTACTACTATTATTACTATTATTACTACCAACATTCATTAACATTACTTGTTGTACGTACTCATGACTACTACAATTACAGCACAGAGATTCTACTAGAAACGACTATCGGGAAACTACCTACATAATACCAATTTACAATTACTGCGTACAACGTACTACACCACATGCTAGCTTCAAAAAGGACAAACTGCGTAATAGGAAAGATACAAAACTCCGACCAAACGCTGAGAACACCACCTGTTGCAATGTCAGCACAGACAAAGCACTGAAACAAAGAGGAAAGGAGACAAAAATATAAAAACAAATAAACCCAACAAAGAGATATTGTGGAATAAGCAAGAAGCGAAAAATTGCACATCAGCAGCAGCCAAAAATGGAATGACAAAAAAGTAAATCATGCCAAAAAGAACTCAAAAGTTAGTCACAAAACAATATTATGAAGTTCAGTATTAAGCTGCAATAAGACCAGAAACAAAAATGGGACAGAAGAGGTAGAAAAACCAGAAACCTAACAGCAGGATTAGCACTCAAACAAAAAAGTGAGTGAAAAACATACCAGCACCAACATTACAACGACAAAGCCATTCATCTAATAAACCTCTGTTTTAAAATTTAATCCCAAACGGCTCCCCCTCTCAAGTCACAACCAACTAAAGACCAATACAAAGATAAACGACGATCAGTCACAACAATGGGTGGGGCGAAATCGTCACAGGTGTGCCGAAGGAGAGGACATTCGCGGTCTTCTCCCCAGCACCGCAATAGTTGTTGTTTCAATCAGCGGTTCTCCACCAAAGCAAATCTCAGCCGGAGTCTACACGGTCGTTCCTACACAAAGCCTCTTAATGTCTACTGGGCCACCACACCAAGTCCAAGCCTAAGCCGAAACGAGAAGAAAATCCAAAGGGACCGCGCCCGAGCACAAATGAATGGCCAGGCAAGCCGTGAAACGCTCTGTCCGGCAACGCAACAACAACCAGTACAATCTATACCAAGGAACCTCACGACCACACTCCAGGGGTCCAACCCTACCAGGAACCAAGTATCCGAAATGGAAGTATCAACCAGCCCCAACCAGGTCAACAGACGGAAGCCAAACTAAATGCACGCAGTACCAACAAAACGTCCAACAAGCGGACAGAAGAGAACCAAGGCCAAGCGGCACCGGCCGCAGGAGTCAACGTTTCCTCAAGCCAGAAAAGTCAACAAATCCAGAGGCAGGCGCGTAAATAGACTGACAGCTAACCGGTACCAATAAGCGACCGGCGGGAATGGCGGCAAAGGCCGCTCCAGACTCAAGCAACGAAGCAGTGATCGGCGACCACCGGCACCCGAACCGACGTCACCATCAACACTGGGGAGGCACACCTGGCACCAGAATGGGGGTCTCCACCGACAATGACATACAGGATTAACTAGAACTCAAAAAACAAAAATTAAAGCAACGAGATAAAGCACACGAGAATCATGTTTGAAAAATGCAGAATAAACAAAACGTAATATTTTTATAGACGATTACTGCCCCACCTGTAACATTAGCAGCTCCAGAACCCAGGGGGATGGCGCTGTCTGTTTAACGGAGGAGACGTCCCAAAGCCCTGTGTTTATCAAGGATAATCTCAAAGCTATAACGAAAGGAATCAAAAACGAAAAAGAATGTCGAAAGGGATGCAACCCACCTTCCCGGTATGCGGAGACCGGGGCGGCCTGCAGTTTAGCACTCTAAAAGAGAGTTGAGAAAAAGTAAAAATATAAAATGCGGTTAAACAAAAAATTGAGAACATTACAAGGATGGTACCACAACAGCAAAGGATGCAAACTTTGAACTAGCTCTGCAACGCTTGCCGAACAAAAAAGAAGTGGCATGCTATTAATTTGATTGGTCGACTGTGACTGAAAGTCTAGTTTTAGTCACAGAACAATTTGCGTAAACTGTTGTTAGGGCGAAAGTTGTTAAGTTGTAAGGTAAAAACGGCCGCCAATATAAAATTTAGATTTAAGAAAGATCTGTGCGGAGCAAATTTTCCTCTAAAAACTTGGAATAGTCAGCAAAATGTGTGTGTTTTTCAAAAGTTTTAAAAAGCAGAAAATTCAAAACATTGGGAAACTGAAAGTGCTACTGAAGTTGAAGGATACAGTTGTGAAATATTCTTTGTGTTTTCTATTCTTTTCGTGAAAATCTTCATAAATGATGAAACAAACTTTGACTTTAGCTAATCGGGTAGTTTTTACTACGGAGTTAGAATTCAAAAGTTGTAGGTGTCAGTTAGGTGTTTGAATACGGGCGGGAACATTTGTGCTTATTGGGCGAATTCTATTGTTGGCAGCTGTGACAATTAGGTCTGGTGAATTTTGTCGCAAGAATCTTGTTGTAATTTTGGAATTTTGTATTTTGTTTGAAATTATGAAACTGTATAGTGAATTTAGTTAGTGAAGTAAAAGTATCGTGTTCCTTAAATTCCTAGTTTTGTATTTTAATAGATAGGCGCGAGGAGAAGGTACTTAGGAATACACTACCGAGGTGAAGGACCTGCACATTTCTTTATTAGTTATTTATTTAGCAGTACACTGAGCGATCACATTTCTGCACAGTAATGAAGCACGTACGCACGTACATTTCAAAGTAAATAGAAGATACCACCTAAATAACATCCAAGGAAAGACCAATCAGGACATGGAAACCAAGGCGATTAGTCCAGAAATAGTTGTGACCAAAACCGTGGGAATATAAAAAATATGCAATGCATAAAAAGTGAGGATGCGCTCAAAAAGTGAAAGTGTATGCCTAAATCATTCGAAACTTGTATCTAGATGTTCCAGAACTACGATTAGTACAAGAACTAAATATGTAAAGTGAATTTCAAAAACTATTTAGGTAACAAAATTTAAAGTCTACTCTTTTTAAACCTCTGCCGGGGTCGGAAAAGGTGAACACATGATGACTTTTAAGAAAATACTATGAAATAAGAAGAAACTAGAACAAGAAACAAGAACTAAATACGTAAAGTGATTTTCAAAAACTTATAGGTAACAAGAGGTAACAAACAACACTAAGAGGTAACAAAATTGAAAGGCTACTCCTTTGAAACCTGTACCGAGATCGAAACCTGACTTTTAGGAAAAAGCTATGAAATAACCTGCGAAAAAGAAAATGACATTTAGATATGTACAGGAACCTAAAGTAAACATAAAAAGTAAAAGAATTTAAAGTAAAGGACACAAAAATTTAGACGAACACCTGTGGAACGGCAAACAAAAATACAGGGAAAAACAAAGGCAAAACAAAATTACTGTTAGTAAAGTAGACTCGGAATAAGATTTTGGGTACATTTCTGAAACAGCATCGGTACGTGTCCAAATTTCGCGAAAGTCAATTAAATTTTGACCAGTTAACAAAGATTTTAGATTGGCTTTGCCAGAAACCGCTGGGGTAGGGTAGGGTACCTCTTTTGGCTGGGTTCCAGCCCATTTGGACTGATTTTTCACATAGGAGGGGCCTTCGAAAAGGGTGTCCGCTGTTTCTTAAATATCGATCAAGTTATAGGGTTTCACCTCCTCTGTTTAAGGAAAGTCGCCTTTCTGAGAATCATTTCTAGCCATTAACACAGCCATTAACCAATTTCTAGCCATGAGAATCTTCTATTAAAGAAGAAAATGACAAATGCCCAGTAGAAGATACAATTTGAGGTAATGGTGCTCCTAATACTTCAAATCAAGATCAGATTGGACCGTATTCACTTGCGGAGCCTCTAGTGCACTAACAGATGGTGGCATTCAAACTAGTGGTTTAAAACCAGCCGCAGTTGGACGCCCAGAATTGTTTTGGCAACATGAGCAGCAGACCGCCTTCGCGCTGCTACTGGCACCACGACGTGGAGAAGGTTGTGTATGTGTATGTGTATGTGTATGTGGTGCAACCGGTTGCTGATACTAAAATTGATGCAGATGTTGCTGTGATTGGTACGGATAAATCGGTGCCGGCTCCGCCTGCGTCAGGGGGCTATAGTATATCGACTGAGGAGGTTGATATGGATAGGAGTTTACCACACTAATTTGAGCCTGAATTTGTCGTTGCAAATATTGATCAACATTGCTTGACGAAGCATTTATCCCAGCAGCGATCAGAATGGTGCCCCCGCTTATTACAACATTGACAAAGGGGAAATCGTTTTTCTCTACCATTCTCGCATTTCTTTAGCTTATTCGCTTATTCCAAAATTTGGAATCAAACCGAGTCGTAAGTGCTAAATCATGGGAGGCAACCCCCCGTTTGTAGATGTTAGGATTCCCGCTTGAGAAACCGGAGCAACACAGGCTGAAGAATCAGAAAAATCCAGTTTAAAATTGCCAGATTCAATTTATCTAATACAACAAAAATTTGACCTAGAGTCGGTTCACCTTTACTAAACTTAGAAGCTAAAGCGAAGGCATATTCTGACCGGATCCCATGAAATTGCTACTGCACGCAGTCCCTATCTCGATCTGCCTCAGATGGCCAAACCTCCAGAGCCTGAAATTGCAGCTACGACAAGTAGTGGCGCACAGATTCTCCAGGCTGCTGAACTCCGCGATACGGCGGAATTTTCCAGAAACTGATTTTGAATTGAATTGAACAGGGATTTTGGAAATTGAGTTTACATCAGATGTATAAAATTGTCTAGTGAATCCACTATACCAGTACCACTTTCCCAGACAGTTTGCCAAAAAATAAAAAGCACCCACTGATTTTGAAGGATTCCTTGAGCAGTAACAGCTTAATTAAACTGCGGGAGCCAGCCATCAAAATATTCTAAAGTTGGCTCAAAATGTGGTATATCTTGCAAAATAGCCATATACGTACAATAGGGCTAAGCAGCCGGGGTGACAGGTTGTTCATTTCGAGTGGTCCCCCCTTAACAAACTGTCTGTTCTGGCAATGCCTGATATTAAAATTGAATTCGCAGGTGGAGTTGGAACTGGTTGTTGCACCGGGGACTGTAAATAACGTCCATAATTTATTGGTGTATGCGAATCTGAATACATGGGCGCCAAAGGAGACTGCTGATGGCCTAGCTGGTCTCCGTACTGATACGCTGGCTGAAAATGGGGCTGATAGTACGTATGATGCTGTTTCAGATCAGCACAAAGATAAGAGTCAGATTATCCAACTCCAGCAGCCTCTAGCGTAGTGTGCCCGTAGTGACGTAATATTTCGATGAGACGAAGGCTGCGAGTAAAGCGGTCAGTTGCAAAAAAAATATTTAACAAATTTTGTGCATGAGCAGTCGAATTGTCAGATGGCGGTGATACATTTCGATTTTGGTTCTGAGAACAGTTTGACGTTGACGTATCCACTACCTCAAGGCCAATTCCATAGGATTGCTGAGAATCGGAGCTATATTTGGCTCCAAGACGATTCAACGCCATATTTCGCCATATTGCGAAAAAGGCGGGCTCGCCACAAAAGCAGAACCTGGTTGAAACACAAAAGGGGTTAAGGGATTGTAACTTGTTGTGGCCCAAAGTTGAACATAGGCGCCCACCCAATTTTTAAAGGTTTTTCATTTAAGCGATCACCCAAGCCCCATAGCAATTTTCAACGTCTTCCAGTCGACAGTGTGGTCCACACGAACATTCACTGTTTTGAGGTCCGGGTCGACCGTAGTAGCCCTGCCCCAATTTCAGATTCATTCAAAATGTTATTACCCAAGGGGAGAGACTGGACCTACGATTTATCAAATGACATATTAACAACACATCCATGATCCTGACCATTTCCCACAAAATTTCCCCCCAAAAATTTTGAACCAGGCATTGGGGGAAGCCGCAACCCCGACTTTGTCTCTGATGACTCCCACCCAACGCTGACAGACGAAAGCTTTTATCCAACATTTGAGCATAACAGGGATTCTGAAAATTTGTTCCCGAGAGTAACTCAGGAGGGGGATGCCCCCACATTATCATCCAATGGGGTTTTATTATGCTTCCCCCAATTTATAACTTGTGGCTGATGGCAACAAGTTTGATGAAATGCTCCGATTTGTCACATTCATCAGAGTAATTAAATTTCGGAAAACCCGAAAATTTATGAACATTTATTTACGTGTATTGTACATATCACGGTTTAATTCTGACTGAAACTTCAGGTCAAGATTGCCATATCTCTCCGATATCTACTACGTAACACGATCGCCACGTGCGAAAGGAAATTAAATAAACTGCTGTTGACTCCTTTAGTATCAGAATAAAATGTTATTAGTATAAGTGATTAGCGGTGGTGTACGTGTTTTGATAACAGTGAGATCTTGACCTACTATGACAGGTGAAAAGGTCATAACGATTTAATTAAAACTAGTTAATTAAAATTTAATTAAAAAATTTAATTTAATTAAAAGAGAAGTCAACGATGAATGATTCACAATGGCAGAAACTAAACTAAATAAACTCACAAACTAAAATACAGTGACAAGCTCCCAAACTTTCACAATTACTCCCAAGGTCGAAGGAAATTCCGCAAAATTACAAAACTTTACACAAACTTTACCCTGATAGATTGCAATCGCACCTAACAACTAGTTTACCCCAACCTGGTCGATACAAACTATGGACGGCACCAAGCCTGTTCGCATTTTTGTAAAGCTTGAATTTAGCTTAGCTTGGCTTGATTTTGAACTAGCCATTGAACTACGATCAAAAAATGTGTGCGCAACATTTGACCGTATATAACACATTAGCCTTTGGAGTAAATCCGAACAATTAAAAAAGTTCTAGGTTTAACTTACGGAAAATATGAAATCTTTTCTTTTTCTATCAATATATAACACAATCAAAATATTATTTCCAAGATAAAATAGAGCTGATCCAGCGGCATATCCTAGCTCTTGCAAGCTTTTCACAAATATGCACACAGCTGCCGAAATTCCCAAATTTCATAATTTCTGGATTTTCCAATTCTCCTATATCCACAAGATGGGCATTATTCAGAACACTAAACGAGCTGAACGACATTTGTAATAGAACGGACTCTTGCAAATGCACTCAATTCCCGGAATGCGCGAATACCTGATTTTTCGGATTTTGAAAATTCTCTCCATTCCCCTGTATAAGGGCATTATTTGAAAGCTCTAGATGAGCTCAACAACCTTTGTGATAGAACCAGCTCGCAGAAATGCACCTACTTCCCGGAATCTACAAAAGCCGGATTTAGTGGAGATATCTGAAGATATTGAGTGCGCAAACCAAGCCAAAGGGGCGAATCAAAATTGTCATTCCTTAGTTCCATCTAGTATATTTGTGGGAAAAACCGGCCGTCACAGCAAGTCCAGTATACTAGCGTAGAATTTGTTTCAGGTTTATTCTTGGCAGCCAGTGTCTCTCTAACTGTGCCAGCGCAATACCTTGACACGACCTCGAAGCTATGCCCAGTCTGCGCAGCCCACTCCCAAATCTACGGTTAAGTCCAAAAACCTTGGTTCAATTATTTTCAAAGCTTGCGTGCCTTGTCAGACTTCCATCCGCGCCAACAAGTGTCTCTGGAAAGTGGCTTCGACTGAAACCGGACAGTGCACTTGCAGCCATGCCAGCTCAATTTGATGGAAAGGTTAGGAAAGGCGAATCTTACCTTGAGCAAATCTGCAGACTCTTGCTTAGCAGAGCTAGTGAGGTTTTTTTTTAATTCCATGAAGTCTGCGCATTTCTACAATTTGCCTATATTACAGAATTTGCTTTTTTCCAAATGATACACAACATTTGCTTTTTTCAGATGATACACGTATTTTCCGTTATTGGAGAGATTCTACAAATTCACGAAAATCCGGTTTTCGCGAATTCCGGAAATGAGTGGATTTTCAAGAGTTCGCTCTATTACATTATTCCGCTCGTTAACAGCTTTCGAATGGTACCCGTCTTGCGGGTAGTGAAAATTTTTAAATCCGGAAATATTTAAAACCCAGAATTCCGGAAACGGTTAGCATTTTTATGAAAATCTTGTAAGAGGAAAGATATGCAGCTGGAACGGCCCTATTTGAAAATAAAATTTTGATTGTAATAAAAAATTGTCGGAGAACTAAACATTTTAGATTTTCTCTGAATGAATCCCGGAAGTTCTTGACTCAATTCTTGAGAATTCTAAAAATATGTAAATCGCTGGGCTTTTCTTCAATAATCAACTTAAACGGTCATATTTGTATACGTCGAAGCCAAACAGGTAAATTGACCATCTACTAGATAGCTATCCGACATAAAATTATTGCCATTAGTCATAGTTATCTGGCGTGCCAGATAGCAAATTACTTTTCTAGCTCGTGTAGGATATGGATGTTTTTCCTAGAATAAACTATTGTATCGGAATCAGTAAACGACTGCAGATACGTGCTCGGTGTGTGATGCCTAGGCCTTAGAAAGAACGGAGAGCGAATTAAGAGAATATCTGATGACAGTAGGACCTAAGTTTAAAACCTTGGCGACCGTTCAAATTTATCTTATTAAAAGAGAAAAACCACCTTACGACTTTACTTCTCAACTCACATTTATAAATTTTGACAGACTGGGAACTTGTATCACAGATCAACACAACATTTCACAAGTACGGAAGAGACTCGAATAACAAAAGAATGACTCACGAAGAGGCCAACAAGGGAAGTTACTATTAAAACCCCCAAAGATCTATCCCCGGGAAAACCCCCGATAATACCAATGAGACGACAAACTATAGAGTGACGAAATTCAAGTCAGCACTTCCTTTTATGCTGAAAACCTAGCGCCGTAGCTAGCCCGAGAAAGAAATCAGATTCAACATTACGAATAAAGTAATTTCAAAAACATTTGACATTGAATGATTTCACGAAACTGAACGCACTACTGTGCTTCGAATATGAAGATAGCGACGACTTTATATCCCGACTGCGCTATTGCGCAGCTAACTATGAGCTCCTCAATGAAATGCTTTCCAAATAGTTATCACGTGCAAATTTCAAGGCATTTGTATAAGCGGCATAGAGCAAAATTGCCAGATTGACAAATGCCTTGAAATTTACCCCAAAATAGCAAAATGCAAACATAGATAATAATAAAGACCAATTAAGGTCAAATATGACAAACTGTTTTTCTTCAACTAATCAATACTTACTTAATTAATTAATACTAATTAATTAATACTTCAAGAACTTAATTGCAATGTAATTTCTATGAATGCAAAAATAACAAACTCCAGATTTAAAAAATATTGGAAAGTGGTACGATTACATTGCTGAATTTAATTTGATTTATAAACGGCTAAAATTGGAAAAGCGCACGTACCTGAGATAAAAGACTAATTGTTTCATTTTCATTCCAGTCAAAAAACACTCAGGTAATTCAAATTTTGGCTAGCTATGTGCATGAACCTCTCAACTAAAGTCTGATTTTTGATATATTTTCTAATTCGTCATGTTGAGAGGAAAATACTTATAAAATTTAAAATTTTGAGAAATTTCAAAAATTCCAAAACATCGATTATCCACGTTTTTCTCCGGAATATGCGTTCTAAAAATTGCTTTTCTTGAGGTACATGTTCCCATCTGAAAACACGCAGAATGAAGCAAGAACAAAGAATAGCGGGTAACATCGGTTAAAGTTTGAATTTTTTAAAAGCGTTTTTCAATTTTTAAAATCCTTAGATCTTTGCCGCTTTTGTAACTTTGACAAGCTACAGCTTGCTTAGTACTTGATAGAAAATTTTTTCGTTTTCATTTTGGGGACCGCATAGGCATCTGTTTGCTTTAACGTGGCAACAGTCTGTTTTCAAGTTTTTGAGCAGAAATTTCAATACATTGGTATTAGAAAAATTGCGTGTACATAAGTCATGCCAAATATTCCATGTTTTCTGAATCCAAAGAGTTCAAAATGTTACCGCTACGACACATATTGCGTGTGCAACGAATTTTCAAAAATTTCCCTTAATTTCGATAGGACTTTTACCTTGTTATTCGTTACGTAAAGATACTAATTCCTCGAAATCCTGTTGAAATTAAGGGAAATCTTTGAAAATTTGTAGCGCACGCAATATGCGTCGTAGCGGTAACATTTAACGATATCTACAGCAAGCACCAATTATGACGACTCGGACACGTGTTCGACATAGGGAAGCTAACACGAAAATTTGCGTTTGCTTCTTCACAGCGGTTTAACGAAGGTTTATCAAACCGAAATTACATTGAGCTGGCAGATAACTAGAATATATTTACACTCACTCAAACTTTCATTTGATGCAAGCAAATTCTTTCACACAACTGCTAACTAGCTATGGTCCAAACATATCCCAAATTCTCTAATCTGTTTTTATATATTGGGAGGCTTGCTATGAAGCATAGGGGCAAATTTTGAAAATAACTAGCTGAGATAATGAGAAACGTATTGATGGTCGCAAAGATGCGACTTGTTGCTAGCCTAAAAATAAACGCTGTCATACATCATTTCAACTCCTCTAGTGTGACTCATTATGACGTCGCCACTCTGCCTTCCATCCAGCCAACCGATGCCGTCGACGAACATATCAAAGCCAGCAGCAAACATATCCACAGCCATAACTCTAAATATGACAAAAAATTGAATGAATCAGACAGAACAGTAAAACCTCTTTAGACGTCATTTGGTGCGATCAAAATTTTGTATAGTGAGATTGTGCCAAGATGTCTGATGCTAAAGAAACCTTCCTGATAGCAACGTTAGGAGCTACACTAAGCATACACACACTTTCAATTAATTGCATAACCATTTTAAGTTCAAGTATACATTTAGATCAAACAACAGACTAACAAGCAAGAAATTGTGTGCAAAACGTGTCTCTACTCAGTTTATTTGACCTAAATACGGGCCTGCTGAGATAGCATTCATCCTTAAAGAAATGCATCCATCTCGCAACTGTTTTTATATGCTGAACTGAAAAATTGAACACAAGTTCTTGGGTGTCGATCTGCTTCTGTTTGGATGCTTATTTACTAAGCAGATCTGCAAAATCTGGACGGACACAACTGAGGTAAATCTGGAGCAGGTATGTAGCTTTCGACTTCGAAAAACAGCACGAGCAGATCCAAATAAAACAGACCAAACTGGGCCCACGGCGTTGTGTTCCTTATGGTTACTATATTTGCCTAAAAATTGTTTTTCTCATGGTATGCAGTGTTGCGTGTAGTAATTAAGTAGTAAGTAATGCAGTAATTATCATGTAGTTAAGAATATCTAAGTAGTGATATGGTATCTCTTCCACTTTGATAATTTTCCACCTTGGTAAGTTGTACCTGATTGACCACGAAGACTGTTCAGAATTCCTATTCAGACAACTTACATGAAATCAATGAAAATTTTTCTTACGCTGCAAAGTCGAAAAAATCGTAGTATTCCTGAGCCGAGACAAAATAAGGCAGACTAGAGTCTGGGTGTTCCCGTGCGCATGACTCTGCTCCCTGTTGCGATGTCATTTTCTCAAAGTACGGCTTATAGCAAATGCCACCCGTTTCAAGCCAACCAATTGGACACTGTCCTTGTCCTGAAATTGATAATGGTAGCAAACTTTTTACTTATATATGACGTTGGAAGTTTTCAAAATATGCGTACGTAATTGCGTGACTAAATCAAATGAATAAATACATTATTATAAATGGATGTTTAATGATGAAATATTAATCTGTTACATTGAAATTTCATTTCATTTTATTTTATGGGCACCAGTAATTTTGTTATTGTCGATTAATTACTCGATAGACAGAAACCAGTTTACCTGTATCAAAGCAAAACTAATACTAGAATGATAGGCGGAGGTCTTAAGTTTGTGCGGTGTATAGTTTACTAAAGTTGTGCAGATCTAAGGATAAAGTTAACAAAGTTAACAAACAAACAACACGGTCCTGTTGCACAACGCACTACTCAACATTCAGTGGCGGTACAGTAGTGCTGGCTTTTATGCAACAGAATCCGCCACTGAACTACTAACTATTAACCTACAGTACCTCTACTAAGTGTAATAAAAGAAAGAAAAAGTAATAAAAATTTCCGGAGTCTCACACAGAGTTGGACGCGGTAGGGGGTACCCGAGGGCCCGAGGGTACCCGGTCTTGGTCAAATTTTCATGACCGCAGTGACATCAAATTTCTACCAAATCCTGGTAATTAGGCCGATTTGTAGTAAAAATTTCCTATTTTTTCAAATATTTCCTTATTTTATCTGCTTCACAGTTGTTGTTTATTTTGTCATTTTAGTAGAATGTTTTGGGTGGTTGGCCAGGACTGTCAGTCTTTACTCTAGTTTTGGGTTTTTAATTTGCTTAACACCTTTTTGGCTAATTTCAATTTTGTAACTTTCTTGATTTTCTGTTAGTATCCATGAGTTACTAGCAAAATACCCAAGATTTTAAATTTTGAAGTTGATGCACTCCGCGACCACTATATATCGAAACTTCTAAAAATTGCACCTTTTTTCAAGTGACAATAGACAGGAACATTAATTATACCTCTACGTGATAATCAAAAAGCAGGAATTTCAATATTCGTACATTGGTGATACTCCGTTATGTGCACACCTTACAATTTTTCACAGTTGACAGAAATACTCTACTCCGTTAGGCGCACAGCTTACAAAACTGAGGGTTTACTGTAAAACGCTCTACTACGGCAGGCGTACCTTACAAGGAATTACTACAGTAAAGAACAAGGGTAGGCGGTCTACCTTACTAAATTGAAAGTTTACTGCCAAAATGGAAGGTTTTTGCGCTGGATAACTAACTTTGAATCAATTCTGTTCAATTTTATCAATAAGTTCTGAAAGTTTCAATCAATGGCTAAAGATTAGATGAGCATTAGAGGTGAAAATACTCGAAGGGAGGGAAACCAACGCTTTAAGCAGTGTTAATTTAGGTATGCTGCCACTGCCAGTTGGTAAACCTCAACCCTAAAATGAAAGAAAATGCACCCTGCACACAGAATTCCAGTATGGAACACTCCTTTTGCAGCAAACCACATTTTGTAATTTTCGATTGCGCTGTCTAAAAACATATATCTAAGCTGCACCAGCCCTACACGGTATATATGTATATCGTCTGGTTACGGTGATGTAGCTGTAAAAATATTTTAAATACATTAAAACTATGGGAAAAATGAATTTTTGCACAGAATTGAAGGTTAGTAACTCAAACTTTTGCGGTCACAAAATTAGCTTGCGGGCTGCGGTCGCGGACGCGGGCGGTCGCGCTCAAAAAAATGTGTCCATCATGCCCAACTCTGGTCTCACACTGCTGGAGAGACTAAGTCAGAAGTAAAAATTCTTCAGCGGCTACAGAATTCTGTAAAAATTGCAGTTGCAATGCTTAGGTATGTAGATAATAATGGATGTGCTAAAAATATTATTGTAACTTATATTTTATTCAGATTAGTTTGTTTTGCTTGCAAAGGCAATTCATCAACTTTATTTCAATCCTACAAAGAAAGTAATTGTGGTTTCGTTGTATCAGAGCATTGCTTATTGTCTTTCTTAAAGTTGGTACCTTGCTAAAGTGGAGTTCTTCAAAAATGTTTACTACTGAAACGCTGAACTACTGAAAATGAGTAGTCCAAGTTTTCAGTACTTGTTTATGCAACGGAGTTTTCAGTACTGCTGACTTTAATAGTTCAGTAGTTCAGTAATCAAGTATATACTATTGACTTTTATGCAGCAGACCCCAACAATAAAAAGCCTTGATGGGCATTTGAAACGGACGGCTAATTATTCTTGGTTTATTAATGCTAAATGAAAAAGCTTTCCACTGATATATATGTCGCAGTAAAGTAGCACACTTGGGGACGTAATACATCAATAGAAAATTTCAGTGATGTACTACATCACCAGTAGAGTTGTACATTGGAGGTTGAAGGCCTCACATGTACAACTTTACTGACAAATGTCAGTAATGTAGTCCATTACTGAGTGAGTGTCAGTGATGTAGTACATCAATAAAACGTTATCAGCACATTTTTGTTTGCTTCATGTCTTTATGCCACAGAGGTGAGAATATTTACAAACTGAAGAACTAAAGCTATTGTCAAGGTCTAATTTGAGAAATTTCAATAATAGAAGCAACAGATACGATAGGACAATAAGCTATTGTCAAGGTCTAATTTGAGAAATTTCAATAATAGAAGCAACAGATACGATAGGATAATAATTGCCGGTTCTCTCCGTCAATTTTGAAATTAAAATGAAAAAATTATGAACCCCTTTTATCTTCCGCCAGCCTAAACTAAAACTATCGTAATTTTATGCTAAGTTTATCATCTGAATACACAAAAACCATTTGTGAAAACCTTAAATTAATTTAAGTCAACTTAACTGAATCAGTTTAACTGGCAAGAAGAAAAGGAACACGAAAAATTAACAAATTTCACGCAATAAACAAAGCCAATACTTATAAAAATAGTTCGGGCAGCATCTTAGGCATTTGGCGGTCCAAAGACTGTTCCGGCCGCATTTTAGGCAGTTTTGCCTTCCAGAGATAGTTCGGGCCGCATTTTAGGCAGTTTGCGGCCAAGGATGACGGGCCGCTGTTTAGGAAGTTTGCAGCCTCGGGCGGCACTTTAGGCTTTTAGCGGCCCAAAAATCCAATTCTAGTGTATTTTGAAAACTTAACATGAGGCCGCATTTTTGGCATTCTGGGCCGGGCCGGGCCGCAGGTTAGGAAGCACCTAGTCTTAGGCTGGCGGAGATGGGTTTCATAATTTTTTCAGTATAATTTCAAAATTTACAGAGAGAACCTGCAATAAATCTGGAAGGGGGTAAGGAGAGGCTATATCTTTTTGCGCAATTCGAGCTTTGCAGTTGGCATGCTTAGGACGCTTAATTCTGCTGCCCTTTTTTGCTTTATTGTTACAGTCATGTTTTTGTTTGCTTACCTGGCAACGGAACAGGCACCGGCATTGGCGGCAAGCTAAAGGGAAATGTCGGAAAAGGAAAACCAAATTGTCCATTCACAACGGAAGCATACCGAAGCAGGATCAATGCAACAGCTGCTACGTTTTGTAGCGTTGATCTGGTAGACACCATCATAAACAAACAAACAATTAAATTTAGTTGCACACAGAACTCCGCACGGAACCCTGGAACGATTACAAACAATCCAATATAGTTGAACTTTAATGCTATTAATATTATTTACTAATAATACTAATTAGTTTATTAATCTTCGAATGCTGCACACTTGCGCATATAGATGATTTCTTGCATAACCCATAGGCAACTGATTTGGTAATTTAATGTGATTTTTAAATGAAATCGCATTACCCAATCGTGTATCAGAAGATTGTGCAAATTTGTTAGTTTGTAAAGCTGTTTGGAAAGGAATTACAATTCTTCAGACACACATATTATAAATGAATTTATTGAATAAAGGGTTAATTTTTTGTTTGTGAAAACTAGTTAAATTCATGTTAATCCCTCAAAATCTTGTTCTTTTAGCTAAAATCAGAAACATTAGTAGAGCAAGTTTTAATTCTACTCAGTGTGTATTCACAGGTGGACAAGGGGGGGAAAGGGGGGGGGAAATTTCCCCCCTTTCGTCGAAGTCGCTCACAAGGGGTTACGAAATTGCTCCCGCAAGGGGTAAGAAAATTGGCCACAAGGGGTTAGAAAATTGCCCAAAAAATTGGTTTTACAACCAAAATTTTCAAAAAATTTCCGGCCTCGCCGGAAGTTTCACTTGAAATCTCTATTTTTCGCTAAAAAACGTCCAAAAAACGTTGTTTTTGCTAAAAAATGCCTGTTTTCCGTTAAAAAACCGCACAAATCGCTTAAAAATCACTTTCAAAAATACTCATAGAAAAAATTGCTACCACAAGGGGTACCAAAATTTGCGTCCACAAGGGTCAGTGAAATTTGACCTCCCGTTCAGGTATGTGTGTATTCTCTCACAAAGACTGTCAAAATCATCAATTAAAGACAGATAATGATCATGACAAGGAATGCTTTATTTATGAATTTTAGTCGTAGTGTTTGAAATCTAAAGTGCTACGTTTCACGATAAGGATATAACATGATAAAATGTTGTAACTAGATTACATACGAGATCAAATATTGGAAGTTGGTGTCACTAACATGTTTGGTTTTATTAACGGTCTCAATGTCCATAATTCAGTTTATTTCATTAGCTTAATATGCTTCTGGTGGGATCAGCTTTGGCATGAGTGCTCAGCTTCTATTTACATCAAGAAAATGAGGTAAACGCGGGCCAGCAGGCGGATCCACGAAGGATACAAGGCAATAAATGTGGACCAGAGACTAGTTTTCTCTGGGTAAGAGCGCTCACAGCGCCCATTGGCTCTCTCCTGTTCGATCTAAGGCTTCGGCCTTAGTGACTGCAGGCAGGCGTTTTTCATTATTTCTCTATGCTCAGCTTCTACTGATATATGCTCAATATACAGATGGCAGCCGACATCTAGTAGTGCCTCATCTAGTAATGCCTGGCGCCTCTGTCGAAACATAGATTACAGAGCCGCTGGAATTAGACTTCCAAGCATCCAGGACTTGAGCTTTCGTGCTCCATAATTCCAGGAAATCCTGAGTATTTCATCACGACACTTTACACATAGAACCAAATTGATCGTGTCATTGATTGCCTGGAATTGTAGTCGAGTCAGGTTGCAGCTGTAAAATATTACACAAGTTTCCTCGGATCGGCTGAAAGTCGGTTGTAAGGCAATAGCTCTAAAATTTCCCTGGTTTTCCGCCAGTAATGTTTTCGATGCCAAGAGGTCTGTTTACTAAATTCTTATACTAGTTGCAGAGAAACAGTTGCTAACGTTAACACAATGCCTTAATGAATCCATCATGTCCGGTTCTGGCCTCTGGAACTCACCTGTCCGGGCCGTGGGCGGGTAAACCCGCCCACGCTTGCTTGGAGGGCCGCATTAAGTCCACTCCAAAACCTTCCACGTGCATTAACTGATGCTGTAATTATAAGATTTCCATTATGTGTCTATAGGGGTTAGCCTAAATATAGGTGAAGTGACTTAAGGTGCTGGTTCGGGTATTTGCAGCAAATTTTGAAAGACTGTAATTTGCTCAATTTTTGGTGTTCAACGATAATTTTTACATCATTTCAAAGCTTGGAATGTGCTTGCTACAACTAGGTGCAGTATAGCTGTCTCATTTCAACTCTTCGGCTTGAACAATATGAAATTTGAACAACAACTTGCCATAAAATGAAAACAATTTTTGAACATGGATTTCTCGAAGTGTGGGAAAGATAAAGAAAAGCGACCAGTTTAGGCTTCAAAAGAAACGTCTTCCCGAGGGCTATTTTTTTCTCAAATTGTTTAACAAGTAAAGAATCTCAAGATTTTGAGAAAAACGTAAATTTTGTTCGATTTTCGTCAAAATTTTCAAGTTTGGACGCTTATTTCTCTTGAACTGAAAGACAAAACGCAAAACCATGAAAAATTGCCCTCGGCAATTGTCTCAAAAATACGGGTGTAAAGTCGTTTTTAACTGCATGGGTTGAGAGATATCCGTGTTCAAAACAATCTAGTTGAGATTTTCAAAATTTCACATTTTCGCTGCTGTGCGAAGGCTAAGAAGCCGCAGAGAGCTCTCCGTTGAACATGGCATGTGCTCTAGGACTGCAAATATGGACAATACTTGACCGACGGACTAACGCTGTTGAAGCTGTCTAAATCGTGCAATATTTGATTTTTCGAAAAATGGCCGGTTTTGGACCACGAAAACCAATTTTCACTGTTATCTCTTGAACCTTAACGAATCGACGAATACTCTCAAGAGAAAGTTGTAGGTCATGGTGAGAGGATTCGAATGACTATACGTTGATCTTTGTAGGGTGGCCACAGTGCAAGATATGGCGGATTAAAACTAATTTCTCCAAAACTCAAATTTTCAAGCCTCGATTTTTCTAAAATGGCTAAATAATGTAATTGTAGCAAATTTCTACGAATTTCAACTACAATTGCGCTTTTAAAGCCCAAAAATACACGAACCCGAACCAGCGCCTTAAACCGTTCCGATTGGGCTATACAGCCCAAACATGGCAACATGGCCTGGCCGGACCTTTGATGACGGAAAGGTCCGGTAATTCCGGCTCGGGCTGGCCCTTAGAAACTGTCTCAAATTTCAAGATGAAATTTTTCAACAAAATCTGCAAAATCGTATATGTGATTTATTTTTGACTAGACTAAAAACTAGAAAACGTCATAATATTGCTTCCCTTTTACGTTTTTTCACACTGCTGCTTCAGCTTTTTAGCCTAGTTTTTGTTGTAAGTAAAAAAGGAGAAAACTCTGGCTGTCAGACAAAATAAATGTATAAGAAAACGCATATCAGATGCTAAATGAAACGTTTTAATAAATCGTATTATTTGATTTTTAATTTGAGACAGTTCCTTAACGGCTGACCGGGCTAGCTTCACAATCAGGCAGTAACGGCATTCGGTACACCGTAACTTTTGAAGGGATCATGCGAATCTACAGTTAAATATTAAATGCACTTGTCTTGCACAAATGCACAAAGAATTTTACGAAGGCAAAACGAAACCTGAGAAGCTCCAAAGCGGCTCTAAGACACCTCCTCCAATTTTATCGTAGGTGTGAATCAGTTGTTCAAAGTTGTGTAGTGTTTCTCAACATTGGGAAAATTGCATCACATATTCATCTACAAGTGCCCAATTTCCATACTGTCATAAAACAAGTACTAGCTCGTCTGGAAAAAGTTGCTTAACATATACTGACTACTGACATTCCAAAACCTTTCTTCTTTAATCCGCTGTTCTGCTTTTCCATGAGAGAACGATCCAAAAGACAAGCTTATCAAACTGTCCATCAACGAACTATCCACCATCCTTTAACTCGAAAATCGAAAAGGCTGTCAAAACTGTGATAAAGTTAAAGTCAAGTTAAAGTATAGTCAGTAAAGTTAAAGCAGCCGCAAAGTCAGACATCCATGAGTGTTCGGTGAGCTAATCTTCGGTAGAAGCTCTCTGTCAAACTGCCGGTCAGTTTAATTAGAAGCGCTCCGAGCATTGAGAAAAGTGAGCCTTTGTTGGAAGTTAATGTTAGCACTTAGTTTTAAACCACAATGATGATGAGATTGCTAATGAGAGCTTAAACGAACGCATACTGATTGCACGTGAGTGTGTGCGTGTGTGTGTGTGTGTGTGTGTGTGTGTGTGTAAGTGTTTGTGGTGTGTGTGTGTGTGTGTGTGTGTGTGTGTGTGTGTGTGTGTGTGTGTGTGTGTGTGTGTGTGTGTGTGTGTGTGTGTGTGTGTGTGTGTGTGTGTGTGTGTGTGTGTGTGTGTGTGTGTGTGTGTGTGTGTGTGTGTGTGTGTGTGTGTGTGTGTGTGTGTGTGTGTGTGTGTGTGTGTGTGTGTGTGTGTGTGTGTGTGTGTGTGTGTGTGTGTGTGTGTGTGTGTTGTTGTATATTGTTATTCATATTCATATTCACTGTCATGATATATTTGTATTATACGTAAAGCGCCACCTCAAACCATCCAAAGCAACAGCAAGGTTAACGAAATCTTCGCAGCCACGACAGCATGTAGGTGCGAATACTGAAACACTGGTAGTAGTTGACCTAAACAGGTTCTGTTTAACATCTTCCAACGTTCAACATCTACACTTGCTGAGTGGGTCGAGTGTGTCTGATACTCCGCTCGTTAAGCATAGTGGGTTGTAGCATAGTATAACTTCCCTTTTTGCACGCACATAGTGACATAGTGTAACTACCGTATCCCTGTGTATGTTTGCACTATTAAATAAGAAAACATATACCTGCTTCTCTGTCGCAATGACACTGGACAATGTCTATGATCCACTGTATTTGAATTGTTCGTTTCCGCTTATACGGATTATATTTTAAAAGATGGTTGTCTCACATACCACAAATACGTAGCGAATGTGCCAGATAAATATTAAGCGGTTTTGAGTAGTTACTAGATAAATTTGCGAATTGTCCACTAATAAGGTAAAATACTTGATCAAGACGAAAAAATTTGTTACGAGCGTATGATAACAATGGAATGAATGTGCTTGGCGAATAGAACTGCGCTGCTGTTTGAGATCATATAGCTACAGCCAGCTGACAATTTAAGGGGGGGTCTATCATGAAAAATTTTTAGGAGGCGGATTTCGCTCATTTTCACAGCCTGTTAGCCACGTATGTCATGCATATCAAGTTTAAAATTTGAGTTGTTTCGTTCAGTTCTCCGTAAGCTACAAGTCATGGGTTTTAATATGAGCGAGTTTGAATATGAGCGAGCACGAGGGTGCTGCAGCCAACTGAGGCAAATTTTCGCAGATAAACTTCACGTGTTTAGCTTATTTTGTTGTACAACTTTAAAACCTATTAAGAAAAGCATTTTCGCTCTGTTTACAGCCGGATGGATTGATTAGACGCTTCTTTAAAGAATTTCTCGGAGAAACAAGGCCCTTGTTCCTCCTGCTGTAATGAAACATCTAACAACGGCTAACTAAAAATAGAAACATTTTCGTCCCATAGTTCTATGAGAAAAATTCATCCCTGCAGTGAGAGCTTTTGCTTGATTTATAATATGCCATATTTTGAAAAATTTTAAAAATCGATGTTTTGTGAAATTTAGGATTTGAGGGTCAGCTGAGCAGCTGAGAAGTACTGGTCCCAGCTGTCAGCATAATTCATGATGCAAATAGATCCAAAGACACGAATGCACCAGATGGACTACAAATTGGCAGTTTAGGTCCATACAGTTGTCGCAACTTAGCTGAATTTTCGAAAAAAACTGAAATTTTAAAAATTTTGCTATAAATGTCCGTTTATTCGCCAAAACATATTGAAACTGGAGAGATACAATAGAACCATTAGCATCAATGGAACCGCCAATTTAAGTATATACTACGGAACCCTGGAGATAGAATTTTCATTTAGGTTTTTGAATTAGAGCATTTGCAATTCTTTCCTAAAACCCTCAGGAAGACGTTTCTTTTGAAGCCTGAACTGGCCGCTTTTCTGTAGCTTTCCCACACTTCGATAAATCTATGTACAATAATTGTTATTGTGTCATCGCATGCCCATGTCGAACAGTAGAATTATGACAGCTGTAATTATTTAGATATGATTATCACATTTTAAGCTTTAAAATGATATAAAAATTGTCGTTGAACTCCAAAAATTGAGTAAATTACAGACTTTCAAAGTCTGCTACAAATACGCGAATCAGCACTTTAAGCGTACAATACCTTATCCAAAGCTAAATATTTAAGGTATTTGCTACAGGATAGGGATAAAGAACATGCCTTTGGGGGATCTATAAGTAAATGTTTGATATATGCTTCAACATTTTCAAAACATAAATATATTTATTACTGGCTTCGCCAGGATTTCTACGAAAATTGCTAAATTTATCAATAAAACGTTTAAGAAATGTTGTCTAAAAATTGGTTATGCCACTGTCCAGGATTTCTGCATTAGGTCTGTTTTTGCAGCATACGAGATTGCTTGTAAGTGAGAGCAATAAATATCAAGCCTTAAAAGCTTTAGATATAGATTATCATTAATAACTATTGTAAACTTAAACTGTACTGATTTGTCTCGCATGGAAGATCATCGTTCTGTCATTCTGTCACTCTGTCTTCTGTCTTATTTGATGTTAACTTAAATGACGAAGTTAGCTATGATTGAAGACGTATGATTTAATCGGATCCAATGAGTGGGTACTCGAAAGGTTATCAGCACTTAACTGTTCTCTTACTTGCTTTGAAAAGGTTTGCGTCATCTTTGTGAAGACATGTCTAGAAAGGATAATCAATAGCTCAGTAGAAAAGATTTCAAAATCAACCTACCAAGCTGGACTGCTTAGTTGTAATATGGTTAAAGGTGCATTCATAGTTCCTGTCGCTAGCAGACGCGCGTTGAGTCGCGCGTGTGTGTCTGGCGTGTGTTCGTGAGCATGAATTTGTTACAACTGGTTTTAAGGAGGGGGGAGGGGCTACGAATTTCACTAAAGTTTCGATGTTGGAAAAGCTAGCTAGTCTTTTGCCATATAATAGTATTAGGTTTAGTACAAAATAGTTTCAAGTTTGATAGAATTCCATGCAGCGTAGCGTCCTGTGGAGCCATCAGAAGTTGGTGTTGTCGGCCCAAAGCTCAACGACAGGAACACAAACTTCACCTCGCCCTGATCCCTGTGCGCAAGGTACGGTACCCAAATTTTCCAGAAATACAGTCCTGGCCAGAAATAGTGTACCTACCCTTCGCGAATGCGAATGGCGTTCGCCTGTTCGCGAAAGTGCGAACGGCCAAATTTTGCGAATTCTGACCTTTGTGACCCTTCGCACCCATTCGCAGTTTTGTTTATACCTAAGGCCAGTATTCTTGACGGCAGTATTTACTTGGCATAGACAACTGACAGGGCTACTACTAAAACTGATACAAAGGCCACTACTAAAAGCTAGTGCAATTGAGGTTTCAGATTGACAACAGTTGTCAATCAGTCTTAAAAGCCCAGCAGGGTATATAAACTACTGGAGATGCCTTCGCAGTGGCGCGAAGGCTAAGATTTGAAATTGTTCGCACCTTCGCGAAGAAATTCAGCATTCGCTAGCTGCGAATGGCTTCGCGAAATTGCGAAAATTCGCGAAAATAGGTACACTATTTCTGGCCAGGACTGTAGTTCTGACATATAGCGCTTTGATATTGTGTAAAATAATCTCTAGACCATTGTATTTATTCTGTGCGATACAATCAAAGTGCGAAAAATTTGTAGTTGTAGGTCTAGTTGTAGGTGTTTAACTAGCGACTAATGTGCTGTGGTTTACCAAATGAAGTCAACTTTGCTCCAATTAATACTCCAAGTATCTGTCTTAAGGGGGAGGGGCTACGAATTTCACTAAAAGTTCGATGTTGGAAAAGCTAGCTAGTCTTTTGCCATATAATAGTATTAGGTTTAGTGTAAAATAGTTTGAAGCTTAAAAGAATTCCATGCAGGGTAGCGTCCTGTGGAGCCATCAGAAGTTGGTGTTGTCGGTCCAAAGCTCGACATGACACGTACACAAACTTTGCCTCGCCCTGATCGCTATGCGCAAGGTACGGTACCCAAATTTTCCAGAAATAGTACTGACATATAGCGCTTTGATATCGTGTAAAATAATCCTTAGATCAGTGTATACTTTTCTGTGCGATACAATCAAAGTGCGAAAAATTCGGTGTTGTAGGTCTATACGGGTGGAGGTTAACTAACGTCTAATGAGCTGTGGTTTATCAAAGGAGCCCAACTTTGCTCCAATTAATACTCCAAGTATCTGTCTTAACTTATGTAAAATGACGTGATTTCGTTAATCCCTGCGTTCGCAGTGCTAGATTACATTATCGATATTGTCGCTGTTATTTGGTGCCATTTCGAAGATGTGAGTCAATTACTCCAAAGTACTGTGGCAGAATCGGCTGAAACCTTGCGCATTACAGGCCAGTGAGTGTACCAGGATGTACCGATAGCTAGGTCACTAAACATCGCTCCAATGTTTAGAAATGCTAAATTGATTTCTCGAAGTATGGATGGCGATCGCTCCAAAACGATCTAAGACAGTTGTAAGCACATACTGAACGAAGAAAGCGTCATATCGAAAAACGGATTTCATATTCGAATTCAGCAGGCCAAATAACACCTTTAACCACCTTTTCGACAAAAATTTTTTTGACCCCATTTTTACTGCGCTTAACTAGCTTTTCAGGCCTAAAAATAAGGGTTATTTCTTAACAAAAAGTTTGCTAGCACACAAACCAGAAAACCAAAACTCTCGAAACTCACTCACAGTTTGCCCCTATTAGAGCCTAATATTTGGTAAAAAGCTGGGGTAGGCTAGGGGCTGTCAATTTTATTAGATCGAAAACGGCGCACGGTCACATCGCAACTTTTTGTCAAATTTCAAACTTTGAGCTGTTATAGCTGAAGAAGGAAGCAACGCTCGAAAGCCGGAATACTTTCAATATTTAGCACTAGTAACAGTTAACATTTGTGGCAAAAACTTTCAGAATTGGTCAAACCGTTAATCCACCAGAATTCATAAAATCTTTTTCAAAAAACCCACTTTTCGCACCAAAATTTCTACTTTGGCGTAGTGCCAGAATCGATGTGTGTTAGATATAATAATGCCCACTACGGACCATTTAACCTTGATACGTTAGCTAATCATATGCCAAAAGGTAGGTCTCTCTGAAGAAGTTGGGCAAAACCGTTCGTACCCCCCCCCTTAACTTGTGTAAAAATGACGTGATTGATCTAGCCTGGATTCGCAGTGCTAGATTACATTATCGATATTGTAGCTGTTATTTGGTCTTGGTGCCATTTTGAAGATGTGAGTCAATTACTCCAAAGTACTGTGGCTTACTGCGTAAAACTGCGCATTACAGGCCAGTGAGTGTACCAAGATGTGCAGAAAGCTAGGTCACCTGAAACCTGAAACAGCTAGGTTCGTGACCTGAAACCTCGCTCTAATGTTTAAAAATGCTAGATTGATTTCTCAGATTGAAGTATGGATGGCGATCGCTCCAGAAGGCTCTAAGACAGTTGTAAGCGCATACTGAACTAAGAAAGCGTCATGTCGACGTACGGATTTCATGTTCGGCTTCAGCAAGTCAAATAACCCCTATCAGTTCCTTTTAGGTAAAATTGGATACAAAACAATTTTTGACCCCATTTTTACTGCGCTTAACTAGCTTTTAATTCCTTAAACTAAGGGTCATTTCTTAACAAAATGTTTGCAAGCACACTAACCAGAAAACCAAAGCCCTCGAAACTTACCCTATTAGAGCCTAATAATGGTAAAAAGCTAGGTTAAAAGCTAGCTAAAAACTTTATTAGATCGAAAACGGCGCACGGTCACCTCGAAACTTTTATCCAAATTTCAAACTTTGGCCTGTTATTGCTGAAGAAGCAAGCAACGCTCGAAAGCCGGAACGACTTTTAATATTAGTAAAAATAAACATTCGTCGAAAAAATTCTAAAATTTGTACATTGGCGTCCTGCCAAAAACTGTGTATATAAGATATATTGTTGCCCACTTTAAACGTTTTACTTTGACATGTTGGCTAACGATAGGCGAAAAAGTTGCTCTCTCCGACGATGTCGTGCCAACCCCCTTGAGGAGACATGGCGCTTCTCAACTCACTGATTGTTTCGGACCAGTCTGTGTCAATTTCTTACCCGAACAACATTTAATGAGCCTTAGTACTTCTTTGAACATGTATTCCTCACTCCTAATTGCATCTGTTGACGAATGCAATCTCCATGAAAAATAATCAAAATGCTGCCAATTTCCACAATTTTGATGCGGGATCAAAATTTCAGGGGGGAAAGGCAGAGTAATCTTTAGGATATAATAGTATTGGCCACTTCAGCTATTAAGATGTGAATTCATTTTATTTTATTTTATGGTAATCCCGATAAATGTGAACAGATTTTAACGACTAATGTCATTTCAAAGTTCCAAATGGACAAGCTATGCAACTCCTTCAGCTTTTGCCTAAATTTTGGGCATAGTTTACATGTGGTTATAAAGTTTCCTGAATTCTATCATAAAGGCAAAACGAAAATATTTTTCTTTTATGCAATCAAAACAAGCAGCCAAATGTAACAGATATTATATGAAACCAATAGCTGAAAATACTGTACAGGTTAATGAAGAAGTTCTGAGAGGCAATAATATGCAGCATCTTTATGGATCAAATAGTCTGTCAACTTGAAGATCGATTGACCAGAAATCGATTAGTGCTGATCTTTGGCCGATTTCACTGATCCAGCAGGGCCAGCTGAAATAAATGGAAAATCAATGGCATTTACAATCAATAAAAATGTTTTACTTTATTTCTATCAATCAATACGAAGTGGGCTGCACTAGAAAATTGTCATAAACTAAACAGACTCATCTTCTAACAATCCAGAATTCAAAAAATGTGGTGGCATTTCATTGTTAAATCTAGGATGATTTCTACAAGAATTCAGATCAATCCAAATAATTTAACTGTTACATTTGCTCAATTTAGTTAATTATATAATTAATTGACTTACACTGTTGTTTTCTGGCTTGCTGACCTACTGCTGCTGCGACTGATGATAAAATCAGAAAACAAAGAAAACATAATATAACAAAAAACAAGCAAACAACAAACAAAATATAAATTTATTCTGCACTATATTCTAAATTAATAAATTAACAATGTAATAACTGTAAAACATAAAAAATAATGCTCAATTATGAGTACATTACCATCTTCTGCACTGCTTCAAGTACAGCCAGTCCGAAGACCACCCCAACAAGGGAGGTCTCAGGGACCGTGCACCTTTGAAATAAAGCCTAGGAGGGAGAGAAAGGGGGAAGTCGGAACTTCAGCTCTTCAATCGGGACGGGACAAAAAATGATTAATTCACTCGATTGTAGATCGAATCACGGCCTTTTAACTTGCAGTTAGACGCGCCATGATAACCTCACAACCACCGAGTCATCAGCTGAACTTCTAAAAGGCTTATCAATCTTTCCTATGCTTGCTTCCTTTAAAATTATGCAAAACGTTCAGAGAAAGCATGCCTTACCTGCTGCTGCTGTTGCTGCGATTGAGCGGCGGCGCCAACAACAGGTCGCAGCAGCGCCCTCTTGCTGGACTCCCTGCTGAAAGGCTTTCTCTAGAAGTGAAAATAACACCATTAGTTGCTAGAGAATACAAGTAGTATAGGAGGGCCATTTCGACCCGCAATCATTGGATTGGGAGTTACCTCAAACTGCCAACAACCCTTTCCTGAGTACCGCCAATCTACATTATTTCTATTCGCCAGGAACATCCGTCACATGACCCATTTATACCCGTTACCCACTCGATACCTCAAATTTTTCAGTCATACCTCCCTACTTAGGTTGAAATCAGTCTAGTAAACTATTTGCTCGCGTGTCGCGAGGCTAGCCGGGCGGTATAGCTTGTTCTACTCTTAATCGGCTAGCTTGGTTTCGATCCCCGACCAGGACATTGCTCTTCAATTCGTTCTGTCATGCTTTAGAAAAGTTTACGTTTGTTTGTTTGTTTGTTTGTTTGTTTGTTTGTTGGCATGTCAACAATATGTGAATTTCGAAAAGGTTGAAATTATGAGTAACTGTCAGCGTACAATGCTAGAGATCGGAAACTCGACAGTTCGATATTTTCCTTCAATGTGCTACGGATAATGTATGATAAGATGCGTGGTTGATACTGATTGATACAGCCATTGTGAGATTTGATTAGCAAGGCTGCCGGTTCAATATCAAAATAAGAGTGACATGAACTCTCAGGCAGATGGTGAATATTCCGAATGATAAACAAAAGAAAGAAGGATGTCACTACAGCACCTCCGACCTGAAAAATTCGAGGCTGGGGTTGGGGATCGAACCCACAACTTTTGTTGATCTAGGCCATCGGCTCAACCGATTAAGCCGTCCAGGCACAATCGAACCAAGCTTACGTTTGAATTCGTTCCCGAACGGTAGTGACACGTTTTTGAATAGGCAAATAGTCCTGCCAAAGACATACACACAGCCCGCGAGACAATGTTGAGAATGCTGGGATTAGCAGCCTCTAGTATTATCACCGCGCTTTCCGTGATTACTGTAGCGGTCTCACTCAACAGTCAGCTGGCTCCATCTAACAAATAGTTGGACTCAGAATTTACTACAACCTTTACACATTTAAGCCTACATGCTGTTCAGTGAGAAAACGTGACGTTTTGTGCACAATGTGCGCTCCGGCAAATAAATAAACGTTGCTCTCTGTTTCGACATATGATCGACGAAAAAGGGTGAAATGGATTTCCGCTCTCCTTTCGGACCAGTTACTGCTCCTGCGCTATGGCAAATCTCCCTGAAAGCTTCAAATGGATATAAGTGTTAAATATCAGCAACCCAGAAAGGTTGAAACCAGCGTAATAATCCTACGTCCGGGGATGTGGAGCAGTGGTAGAGCGTTCTACTTCTTAAACCCAAGCTCGGCGGTTCGATCCCCGCCCTGGACACTTTTGGATCAGAATTAAAAATACAAGTGGGGGTAGAATTTTCTCCAGATGTGGACGGATTTACTGCGGGTTGGGAACCCTGGAGGTCGCGCCGAATCAGAAAATTCTGACCGTTCCCATTGATTGGTACAATATATGAAACATTAGGTTGCGCCTGTTGGTACTGCTCATAGGACATAATTTGAAATGCTTTCCCACTAGAGTCCATAAGGATATTCGCACGAGCATTCTGCGGTTGCTGCTGTGAGCTCCCTCTACCGCGCCGGTTACCTCGAAAATTATTATTATTTCGATTCCAGTTATTATTATTGCTGTTATTGCCTCTCGAATTCTGATTCCAACCCTGATTGTTATAGTTGCCTCGAAAGTTACCTCAACTGTTACCTCCACGCCCGCGGCCACGCTGAAAATTAGAATTACCACGCCGCATAGCACAATTCGCAGAAATATGACCTAGATTTCCACACCTATAGCATGTCACATTGCTATAATCACGTGGGATTTGCTGCGCTTGCTGACCAGATGCCTGCTGCTGTGTTGGGACATTTTGCGCTGGCGTTGCTTGAGGAGTTTGCGCCGCTGCTACCGTCGGAGTGGACACGCTGTTAACCTCCTTGATTTGAGACTCCGTTTTCGCTGACTTAGCTTCCTCTAAAGTAAGTTCCAATTGCGCGTTTTTGAGTTTCAAATCAAAAAGTTGTCCTTGCAGCTTTGAAAGAGCATCATCCCGTTCAGTATCAACACTGGAAGAGGCACTGCACACCTTCGCTTTCGCTTTTGTTTCCTTCTTAGAAGTGGAAGGGGAGGTCGACGTTTCTGGTGGCTGTTCCTCCTCCAACCGCGAAAGCCGAACCACTATTTTGCGCAATTTCTCCATATTCTGACCCCAGCATTCCAGATCAGCTAACAATGACACACCCGGTGTTTTAAGGTCTGATTTAAGGCCTTTCCTCAACTGTTCAAAAATATTCACCGCTCGACCGTCTTCTGTCCCATTTGGGAATGCCTTCCGGGCGAGAATTTCCAAATCCGCCGCAAAATCTTGCACTTTTTCATCCTCCTTTTGTATACGTACATAGAAATTCCGAGAATGTTTAGCCGCAGTTCTAGTGACTGGCTCATACAAAAGTTTCAAAAGCTTCACCAACTGTTCGTACGTATCAGGCAAACCCAAGGAAGAAAACGGTGGAGAACGGTTTCACCAATTTTTGCTAAAAGCAGGGACCGTTTCTTTTCCTCTGCAATGCCGTGAGCCTGAATAATTGCCTCAAAACTAGTGATCCATTGTTCTGGCATTAGTGCAGTCTCCCGTCCATTGTAGGGACTTAGGCTCTTAAAAAACGCAATGTAGGTTTTAATATCGGCCATATTTTGCGCGTGACGTAAGGCTTGAGCTCTATGATAGCAAAAATAAGGGCTAATTATACCAAATTTTCGCAAATTAACGGAAAAACACGATACGTACGTACAGAAAAATGAAAAATTTAACCAAACCTGGAAAAAACTACACTAAATCATGACAGTTAACGCACCAAAATGATCTACAACAGTGCTTTTAGTCGTAGATAAGCCAGAAGCCAAAAAGAACCAATTCCGGAAAAGAAAAACACACTAAAAAGGGGCATCAAATACTAGAAAAAAACAATTTTCCTTAATGAGCACTTAGAGATTACTATGATAAACCTAAACACAAATTCCAGAGAAAGTGGTTGATTTGATCTTGCTATGGAGTGGTAAATAAGCAATCCCACTCAGTAGTATCCTGCATAACTTCATCAGTTAGTCTAGCATATTTTCTCGTTTCACTGTCGTGAGATATAAACGATTTTCATTGCCTGACGTCCAAGACCAGTCATTTTATTTAGGAATCAAATCATGCATGGACGATGAATAAACGTCTGGCCTATACGGCTACAGAAAAATTCTGCGTCAGGGTCTTCCCGTTTCTGGAACAACTATTTCACTGCCTGTTGTAGTGTTTTGCGTTGGCCGTTGGCCGGCCAACGGCCGACTGTTGGCTAAGCTCGAATTTACTGATTTTATGCGTCAGCTGTTGCTGTTGCAAACCTAAATTTTGCTGCATTATATCGTGCTGTAGTGTAAACGTTACATTAAATCTATTACTACCTAAAGAGTTTCAGCTTACCTACATAAGATATGGACACTTTGCTCCAAATGCGTCCGTACTCAATTAACTGGCCTAGTTAGCATTATTTTTAAAAATGTTAATTACCCCCAAATTTTAATAGTAGCTTACCGTATTCTCGCGCTTAAGGGAACATGTTCTCTTAAGTGAAATACGGGCAAAAATGGATTTTTTTCTGATTTCACTTAAGACAACATGCTCACTTAAGAGAACATGTTCCCTTAAGTGAATGTCCAGTACCACTAAGAGGCATTCGTATTTTACTTTTTTATATTATAATTAATTGATATTGTCATATTTTGTGGTATATTTGGTATGGATGGCTATTTAATCTTAGAAGAAACCAAAATTTTTAGGAAATTCAACTTTCAAAAGCAATTTTTCAATTAATGCTTCAGCACTTTTCCGATTTCACTTAAGAGAACACGTTCACTTAAGAGAACATGTTCTCTTAAGTGGGTGTTCCCTTAAGCGCGAGAATACGGTAGTGTTTAGTTTCAGACAACTTGGTAATTTAAATTTGTCTAGTGGTCAACGTCTCATCAATTCATTTCAGCAAAAATAACGTTTGAAAAGCTAGTTTGAATAACGTTTAAATAAGTTGACGCATAATGAAGCACGGTAGACGAATAAAAATATCAAATTCCAACTAGCCAACGTTGGCCAATAGCCAAACAACGACCAATGGCTTACGGAAAATCGGCCGGCTAACGGCCACCCAACTGCCAACTGCCAACCAGTTGGCCGTTGGCTGTTATCTGCTAACAGCCAATTGGCTGGCCAACTTCAAACTCCGGCCAAGCCAAGCCAAGCCAACCAAGTAAAAGTACGGCCAATCCCAACACTAGCCTGTTGTAAAAGTTACTTCAAGTTGGGTCATGTCATTGGATTTGATGAAAGCTCTGGTATGTTAAGTTTCGTGGATAAACATATATTTTACCTGACCACAGAAAACGGCTAGATTTATTATTATTATTATTATTATTATTATTATTATTATTATTATTATTATTATTATTATTATTATTATTATTATTAATATTATTATTATTATTTTATTATTATTAAGCGGCACTTATGTAGAACACCAAATATTTATAATCGCGCCACGGTAGGGTTTTTCAAAATCGTACCTGTGTAAAGTTCGCGTATATATCTTTGTTTTCGAGTGCGCATCTTTAATTTCGACTGCGCAAACTTACAAAAATTGCTGCTCATCGCTATAAACGACTTAGCATCAAATTAATGGATTTTTCTACGAGTTGTCTTAATACTACTAAGAGTCTTTAGCATTATTTTACGTCGCGTGCTCAGTGAAGTATGGTGTTGAAGCAGAATAGATTACGAATAATACATAAGCAGGCGGTCGGGGGGGGGCGCCCCCCCCAGAAATTGAAGAAAATTTTTAATTTTGGATAATTCATGTAATTTCGGTTCATCAAATTATCCACTATATTTCAAGAGCTACGTAAGTCGTCCAATTGCACCTAGAGCTTTAGTTTGAAACGCTTACTGAGGCCTATACTTACTTTGTTTTAAAGCCGGTTCGTAACTTACGTTTTTACTGTTTTGTAGGTAATTATTTAACTAATGGTAGTTACCAACGCAAATCTAGTTTCATTTATTAGATTTAACTAATAGTGAAGATGAATAGGTTTGGCTGATGTTAAGGTTACTGTCAGCCTGCTTTCAGTTTTCTCAGCATGTCAAGGTGAACCTTTCCAGAATCAATTATTGGTTCGTCGAAATCCTCCATTTCTGCATCAATTCCGCTCTAAGCTTGTCATCCAGAAGGAATGTTACTCAACTCCTTTCTAACTCGGCCGGATTTGTTCCTGCTCATTTAGTTTGTTTCAATTATAATCTGAAAGAAGACTTTCCCGGACTTGAAAAGAGCAGGGAATGTGGTCATGTGAAAATCAAAAACGGTGGATAACTCTATCCAATAGCTTTCATTCTCTTGAACAAGTTTCATAGCATCAGAGGTTGCTCAGGCGATTACAATCCATGAATATTCAAGTAAGATTTTTAGTAATATGTAATGAACAAGCTGAAATTGGAGACAGTATTTGTATTCTTAGGCGAACTATGAAGTGGTAATTCAAGCAGTAGGTCGGTCGAGCGCATGATTATGTGTTATACACGGCAGGTCAGCACGTTCACCGTTGGTTGAGTAAACCAAGGTAACGGATCAACGACAGGTGGTTTCAAGATGAGTCAGAGTGATAGTTGTCAGAGTAATGTCTCACACTTTATATAGATAATTCATGTTGTGGGTAAACGGGGACCTACAGTGACGCACATACCCTGGATTACACCAAAAAAGATAGGGACTGACTGAAAATTAGCTGAGGACAAATTCCAAGCTTTGAATGGGAAACCAGCACTTAGCCCTCAGCTAATCCAATATTAGTGCTAATCTTATTTGGTGCAATCCAGGGATAGAAAGTTTCTTAGGGCCTTTTCATAAAATGATTAAACGGATTAACTTAAACGGATTAACTTAAATGGATTAAATGGATTTAAAAGACGTATTCATAAAATCACTTGTTAAACTACTTAAACGGATTAAACTTTGCCACGACTTAAACGGATTAACTTAAATGGATTAAATTAAGTCATTTAACTCGTTTAATCCGTATTTTATGAATACGCTTTTAATCCGTTTAAGTTAATCCGTTTAAGTTAATCCATTTAATCCGCCAGTTTAATCCTGATTTTGTGAATACAAATGAAGCTCACAGATTTCAAAAAGTATCTATTCCATTAATATCAATTTCGCTGATTGATGCTACAGTTGTAAATTTTAAGCACATTACTTCAGTTAATGAGTGACAAAGTCCTACTTCAAACTATAGCTAACATCTACAATAAGTATCGTTCAGTGCGCATATCAAACTTTGTAGTGTTTCTACAACGATGAGTTTCTGGTTTGGTTTTTCGAAGTGCTTGCTTGAGAATTAACTGTTCATTAGACTAGTAACAATAGATTGCTACTTAGAGATTATTAGTACAATGCGTATATAGATTAATTCTGCACCAGAACAATATTGAAATGTTGTAATCTCGTAAAAGCACGCCCAAAGAATGGCGGGGTTGCTTTTGGTTGATTCTTGACCATTGCAAATTCTGCTGAGTTCACATATTTTGTAGTCCCCCCATAGAAGTTCTTAAAACGGCTCCTACATTCTGTTTAACCATTCAAAGGTAACTCCAACGTGTTATTATAATTATTGGAAAGTGAAAAGTTGCGCTAAAAAATTGTGTCTAAAGTTTAAGCTTTAAGTTTGAATTTTTGGTGAATCTTTAAATTCACTTGCGAAAATAGAAGCACGTAACCATATTTCCAAAACGTGCGGTTCTGTCCAGAATTGTCAGCAAATGTTACAGAAATGGCTTCTAGCGATGCATGCACTCTCCAGTAAGAAAACGTTTTTCCGTTTTAGTCTTTTTTGCGAACTTTTTCACAAAAGAAAAAATCACCAACAAGTTTCTGTAAAAAGGTTGGCTGTTACAGTAAAACTAACGCCAAATTCGAGCTCTCCAACCTCTATAATCTGAGTAGCACATCTTTTTAGATACAGTACCTCAGCCCCTTCTGAGTCTGACCGATTGACCGGCTGTTAGCCATGACCCCAACCCTCCGAAAAAAAGGAGTGGTCAGTAAAGCTGTGAGCAGTAAAGTAAATATGTGAGCTAAAGCTACATAGAAACTAATGCCAAATTTGAATTCTACGTCCTGGAAAACCTAGCTAGACACGCTTTTAGGCTTCCAGGGCCTTAAAATGCAACGTTTGACCTGTCATGTGACCTTGACCAAGGTGGTGTGACAATGGTGTTTAAGGTGCTGCAAGAATTAATTAATCTCTTTATGTAAATTTCACCTTACAAGCACAATTCTTTATGAAAGCGGATGAAACTTTCCAGATGCATTGTTTTCGTGCACTTTACATTCTGGATGGAACCAGCCCCGCACTTTGGGGTCAAAGCATGGCCATCTTCAAGGAAACCAGTTTTTCAAAATTACTGCCAAAATCTTACGGACAATTTTAGTTTATTTTATACTCAATCGATACACTGTAGTGTTGGGATTGTCCGAAATTTTCCCTGGTTGGCTTGGCTTGGCTTTGCCGGAGTTTGAAGTTGGCCAGCCAATTGGCTGTTGGCCGATAAGGCCAACAGCCAATGGCCAACTGGCTGGCCGTTGGCCGCCGGTTGGCCGTTGGCTTTTGCTTGGCCCTAAGCCAGTCGCCATTTTTTAGCAATTTGCCAGCGGTGGCTAGCTGGAAATTACTGTTTTTATTTGTCTACCGTGCTTAATAATGCGTCAACTTATTGAACTTTATTAAAAATAGCTTTTCCAATCGTTAGCGCCAATCCGCGATAATTCTGTTTTAATTTTGCTGGAGGACTGCAATTGATAATTGATGAGACGTTGACCGCTATACAAAATTAAAAACTAAGTTGTTAGCACCATTAAAATTTGCATGCAATTAGCAAATCTATTGAAAGCTATTTTCGATAAAAGAGTACGGACATATCGAGAACTTAGAGCTAAGTGTCATGTGTTATGCAGGTAAACTGAAAATCTGTAGTAACGTATCTAATGTAATGTTCATAATGCAACATGTGCACGATATTATTTAGAAAAATTAAATTTAGTATCACAGTAGTTGACGCACAAGATCAGTAAAAAATTTGAGCTTGGCCAACAGTCGGCCATTGGCCGGCCAAGCCAACTGGCTGAGATTTTCTCGGCCAACGCACAACACTAATACACAGTCAAGTTATATATTTATCAATGCCTTCTAGCTGGAGTTCGTTGCTTTAAGCTAGAGATTTGGCTGAAAACTATATTGTAAATATTTTGTTTTGAACATCGATTTCTCAGAAACTACCCAATGAAAATTCGCGTAATTTTCGGCAGTGCGAAAATTTGTACTATTGCGGAGGGACATTTTGCTTTGAGCTAAAACTTGTCCAGTTGCGAAAAAACTTAATGGGAGGTGCAAAATTTTGTGTCACCGCACATTTGGCATGTTTTCTGGATCATTAAGGCATGTTAGCGAAATCCAAAAATGTCCAACATGTGCTTCAAATCAAGGCATAAAAGGAAATTTTGGCCGATTCTACAGTTTTGAGAAATCGATGTTGAAAAATTGACGAACAATGTTTAGCCAGTATGTTAGAAAATTTCTTGGGAATTCTGCTAGTTTCTGTAATCATATGAATGTACTCATTATAGGCTTTAAAATCGTGTTTAAAGCTCTTTCCAACTCCTAAAATGGCAAAAGTGACAGCATTTCAAAAATCACTACTCAAAAGGATACCATCACCAAAAGTAGACTGGCTATACTGAAGTAGTTTTTAAATAGTAGTAGAATGTTGTACATATAATGTGCTTCAATCAAAAGCTAATCTCTTTCGAACTCCGAATATTGGGCAAGTTACGACATGTAAAGGTACAGCACATGAGGAAACAACCACCTACTACACGAGTTCCTTTTCGTATAGCTGCAGCTTTTATTTTGCTGTTTTCCATCTAAAGTTGTTGCGCGGGAAAGATGAGAAAAGTAGACTGTATGCGGGTTGCGCAAATATTATATCTGACTTTCCAGAACGAAGAGCGATTTCATTAATAACTCTGGGCGATCCTCCGCTATTTGGTAGAAGTGTCGAATGATCAAACCATTGTCTCACCTGAAAATTACTTCCGTCGGCAAAAAATTTGAAAAATTGCACTCGTTCTATAATTAGCTAAGAAAATTCTAGAAAATCTAAATACGTTTCATTATATTCATTGAAAAGAGAAAATGTTAAGCTACATTTTGATATAAAAATGACTGCCTAGCTCCAAGCAATGAATGAGCAATATAAGTTTAAAGTTGATGTCACCAAACTGAATCGTTACTATAACTGATGTTTAATCCATTTAATCTCCGCAAATAACAAGGATTAAACTTCAGTGCTTTTGAACTGTTTTTTTAAGTGACGGATTAAACGGATTAAACTTAATCATTTTATGAAAAGGCCGCGGATTAAAGTTTAATCCGTCATGGTTTTAATCCGTCGCGATTTTATGAATACGTCACGGATTAAAGTTTAATCCGTCGGTATTTTATGAAAAGGTTTTTGATCGACGGATTAAACTAGTCCGTTTAAGTCACGGATTAAACTTTAATCCGTTTAATCCGTGAGCGTATTCATAAAATGATTAAACTTTTTAAGTTA